>JAODLC010000065.1:6710577-6723422 GCA_026781145.1 Hippopotamyrus pictus | reverse complement strand
GAAATAAAAAAAGTTTACTGTTCACAATTTTTTGTTAATGTCAGATTATTTATTAAAATGATGACAAAAACTGGTTACAGGCGGGGCCCCCAGTGAATTTTTGCTTGGGGCCCCAACAGACCCTAGGATTGCCTGTGCCGGTCACAGCCTGCAGAAATGATCGTACACGAATAAAGAGAGCAAGAGGCATGAATAGAGCCAAAATCATGTCAAACTATGGCAGTTATGGCAAGGATGACACACACCTAGACAAAATATAGATGACAGAGTTGCACTGAGATACAAAACAAGGGTTGAATTGGATATGACAGGTCAAAAGCAGCATGCATGTTGATGTACTTGGCTCCTACTGAGCAACCTTACGAGAGCTATGGATAACAGCAATCCTACCCATAAACCTCTCGGACCAGGTTGGGCTTTGCCATTGCCTGGGGCCACAAAATACCCCAGCAAGCCCCTCTAGGTTTTCAAGGAAGTTTCGGTACAGCCGTTTGCCACTCGTCTCGTCACCTACACAACACATGCGAAGCTCACTCTGAAGTCTTTTGAAGCACTTAAGTGGAACCCTTTGAAGCTGACATGCCAAGGCACCTGTCAGGAGCTATTTGAATCTGAATCTGAAGTCGAATGCTTCAAGTGCTATACGCTGTAACTATACTTCTTTCTAGCTGTTATGCTCACTGTCTCCAGGTCATAACTTGCATAAATTGCATGCATTAAATCCCGGTCAAGTGTCAGATTCCTGCAGCACAACAGTATGTGTGTATTGTGATTTTGCTTTGAATTGCAAATGCATTCCGCTAATAGCTACACAAACACTGCTGGGTCGCAAAGGTCACATAGTACTTTCCAGGGTATAAATGTCTGTCAGATACGATCACAGTTGTGTGCTGCCATTGCTAATTCAATTCCATAGATATCGGCTATCTGCTTCTGAGCGCGTGCTGAATTATATTTTTATTGGTTTATTTACAATAGGAAATGCAGTGAAAGGAAAAGTCCATATAGTGCCTGGATGGTTTTTGTGGGCCTCTGTGGGCTTGTGATCTTTCTACATCTTATAACTTTTGTTGCGTTTGGCATCTGTCCATCCTGAATTGACTCTCTGGACACTCCCTGGGTTACGACGGTCCGTGTTATGAAATTTCAACTTTACGATGGGCATAAATATGATGTTCAACACTTTATTATAGAATAGGCTTTGTGTTCATGATTTTGCCCAACTGTATGCTAATTTAAGCATTTAAGGTAGGCTAGGGTAGGCTATAATGTTTGTTGGGTTAGGTATACCGTGTTAAAATGCATTTTCGCCTTATGATAATTTTGCCTTAAGATTTCGGTTTGTCAGTGTCCCCATCGTAACCTGGTTAAGCGACTGTATTGTACTTTCTGTATGATACACAGAGATGAAACATCAATCCCACTGGTCATACTGTAAAATAAGTGCTACATAGAGTGTAAAGATGTAAGATGTATAACCAAATCATATTAAAAAGAAATTAAAAGAAATAGTTAAATTTATCAATTGGAGAGAGAGATTATTCCAATGGGTATGGAATTGAAAGAACATGAACGTGCAATGAACATAGAAAATAGTCTTAGTGTCATGAGACCGGCCCAGAGAGGGGGAAAGTCTTTTTCCTGGACAACCTTGAAATTGGTCGGCAGCATTTTTTCAAATAATTCAATGGCTAAGGAAATGGAGAAACTAATGTCCAGAGCATAAAAACCCAGGCAAGAGGCACCATGACATGACATGGTTTGGAAAGAGAGGATTAGTAGTGAGAAATGATACTGGAGACCTTTGCCACATAACCAGTATGTAAACTGATGAAGTGTGACAAAGAGAAGTGGATTCTCTGTGGTGTTTCCCAATCCAGTTTTGTGTAACAATTTCTGAGCCATCCAGGGCTTTACGTTGCATTTAAATAGCAGATACCATTTCCTTTTTTTAATAATGCAAGATCAGATGGTTCCTGGAGCAATCAGGGGTTAAGGGCCTTACTCAAGGGCCCAACAGCAAAATCACACTCGGGGGATTTGAACCCATGACCTTCCATACAGAGGTATAGCATGCTAACCCACTGACTCACTACTTTAGTGATGTATTGCAATCATCAGGCAGGCAAAGGTAGGCTTTTAAACACAATGTCTTTGGTTAGTCAATACATGTTACACTTGAGTGAATGAAGAGTGCATGGTGTTCGGAACACAATTTTTTTAGCAGTTAGCCACCAGTCTGCTTCCACAAACTCCACATTTGACATGTGGCTTTCTTTCTGGATCATTGTGCCCTTTTCCATGTTGTTAGTGCACTTAAGGCCTGTGGTAGGAGAAATGGACCATTTAAGGGTCTGGGAGAGTAGTGGGTAATGATTCCCCCTCTAGATGCCCAGCAGCGTGGCACCAGCTTCAAGAAAATGGCTCATCTTGTTTTCCAACATAGCGTGTGGCACATTTAAATGGAATACCAGCTGTTTCCACTGTGGGTCATCAGCATTCCAGCGCAAATACTGATGAGAAGGACTCCCGTTTAGTGCCTCAGCAAACAGCACTATGAAACATTAAAATATTTATAGCGTTTTAGCTAATGATTCACCTCCAGCCTGTTCATTCCCAGATCAGAATACTGGCACAGTTTATAAATAAGTATTGCACTTCATATATGTAGCGGCGGGGGGGGATCTCATTGCATTATGTCACTGAGGTTGGAACAGTCTGTGATGTACCCAGCCAATCGAGAGACAGCCAGAGGCCTAGCTACATTGCTGAGATTTGCTGTGAGGAAAATCTACAGCTGGATCACATGGGTCTTTGCAGGCAAGACCATCTGGTTGGTGTGAAGAATCATTCCCAGTGGGGGGAAACAAAACAAACTACATGATGTGCATGAGTGCTGAAATATCAAATTAAATAGCTTCGGCAGATAAAGCTAAGAAGGTGGTGTGAGAGTACCACCGTAGCAATCAGCGGGCATCTATTGGGCCACTAGGGGTCCTGAGAGCAGGCATATGTGCAGACATCTCGGGTCCTTAGGATAGTTACTGCTAAGTTGAGATGTTGTGGTGCTTGGGCAGTGCATCCTTGGGAAGGGAAAATTGTTAAATATCCAGAGAATGTGACTCTTGAAGGTCATAAGGTTGTCATGCAAGGGTTACTGGGAATGTGTCAGGGTGTCACGCCCACAGGGGCGGGGCCACACCACAATAGGCTATCATCGCAATCCAGCCAAGCTACTTAAACCCGACACAAGCTCCAAGGGTTGCAAAGTATTGTTGCCATACCTATGACACTTACAGTACCGAGCGCTTTTCTGTCTTTTGTCTAACCCTCCTGCCCTGCCTGCCTCGTCGTCTCCTGCCCAGTTTCCCTGATCATCTCCGCCTGGGCACCCGATCCTGCCTGCCCTGCTGTCCTGGTTTTCCTTCGTCCATCTTCCTGTCCCATCATTCCCATGTCTCGTCTCTTTCTGTAGGATTAACCACCTTGGCTTCTGACCTCCTGCGACCAAACCGACTCTCCGCCTGTCTTGCCCCTTCGGATTTGGCCGTGCCCGGCTTTATTCTAAATAAAACGTTCTCCTGCATTACAGGGTCTGCATCATCTCTGATCTCTAGACGTAACATAGGGTCCGTGGCTGTCTAGCCCTGTCCCTGTGTGCCTTTTTCCTGTTATGGTCAGCAGTTACTGCTGTCCACCTTGTTTGGTGTTTCCCTTCCATAATGTCACTGCTGTTGTGTGACTTAGCGGGCTGCGTGCGCGGCTCGGTGGCTGAGATCTCTTTAGTTGTGGGTCCAAGGCCAACCTCAAGTTTTGCCATTTTATCTCAGTTTATACCTGCTTTGGTGTTTCTCTGTCTTTGTTTTTGTTCTTGTGTTTGGTTTGCCCTGCTTCTTCCTTGTTTTATTGCGTTCTACTTCTATGTTGGGTACCTGCCCCTTTTCCAGTGTTAGCATCATCTGTTTATTTGAATTGATTAGTGTTCTTAGTCTTTGTGATTGTTAGAATTCCCTGGTTCTGTGTTCATTAGTATAAGTTCCTCCACATGTTGCTTGTTGTCTTGCATCTCCTGTGATTGGTTAATTGTTCAGGGTTCCCACCAGCCCTGTGTCATGTCTCATTAGTTTTGTATATTAGCGCGTGTCCTCTTTCTGTTCTTTGCTGAGTCATTGTGCTTATGTTGCCATGTGGTGCTACTCTGCCCATTTACCTAGTTCTGGTCCCTGTGTTGCTTATAGGTCTATTTATGGTTCTGTTAGTTGTGTTTTGCCCTGTTTAGTTTCTGACCCCTCGTGGTTCTTTGTTTTGGTGTTTTTCCTCAGTGTGTTTTGCTTGTGTTCAATAAAGCCCTATTTCGGAGCTGCTCTGTGGATTGTCGCCTTCCTTTCCTTTCCTTCGTCGGCTTTTCCATTTCCCTGCAGTGCAGTCCCCACGGCTCAGCGTGCTTTGTGACACTGGAAGAAGATTGAGGCCATCCTGAATGCCTCCAAGCCTTTCAAGGTTAATGGTCATGGAAGATTTTGTTTGCATTGGGTCTGGTACCCTGTCAATGATTCCAGCTAGGATTCAATAAGATGTTCTTTTGGAGCCTTTGGGCTTCAAAGATAGACCCCTTCCAGAAGGTCTGCTTATGTCCCCTACTGTTGATTCTGCAAAGACAGGTCTTCTGTATACCCCTGTTGTTAATATCAGTAGCTCTGATCTATGGCTTTCCCAGCACCATGCAATTAGTACCCAGCAAGCAGTGGTAGCGGCTTCAGCGGGAGCAGCCACACCTATTTTTGATGATCCTTCTTCAGAGGATTGTCTGGCTTATGTGTCTACGCAAGAAACAACCTTGGGTACTGGGGTTTCTGATTTCATCGTACCTGACCTTGAGGGGTTGACGGAACAGCAAGCTTTACCAACTAAGGCTGATTTTTTTTCCAAGGTAAAACAGTGTTTGCCAGAGGAGAAGGAGATCTGGGTTGCGCCAATTTAGTTACTCATGAGATTCCATTACTGGATAGAGTTGCAGTACAACAGCCCTATCGACAGAACCATCCCTCACAATGGTGAAGGTGCTCTTAAATAGTTAGGTTATTGGAGAATTCCGTAGCCCTTACTCTTCCTACAGTTGTGGTGACCAAGAAAGACGGAAGCCTTCGACTTTGTGTGGATTGTCGACAGTTAAATTGCAAGACCTGATGTAATGTGTATCCTCTTCCCAGAATGAGAGTCCATGGATCAGAGCAGTGGTGCCAAGAGTGCCCAAGGTCCATGCTTACTTGGGCATGTTGCAGGCCACCCACCCAAATGAGATCCTGGCCATTGATTTCACGGTCTTGGAACCTGCAAGTGACGGTCAAAGAAGTCTTTTAATTCTTACTGACATTTTTAACAAGTATATCTAAGCTATTCCTACTAAAGATCAAGTATTCATATTCATTTTGAGCAGGGCTAAAACTTTGAAAATATGATGATTCGGCAGATTTTAAGATTTATGACATTCAGAAGCGCGGAACCACACCTTAATACGCCTAGTGGAATGGATAGTGTGAACGATTCAACTGTACTCTGCACGACAAATTGCGAATGTTGCTGTTGGCTGGAAAGAGACACTGGGTATACCACTTGCCCCAAGCTGACCTTTGCATATAACACAACCCCCCCACCAGACTACTGGGCAGACTCCTCGTTTGCCTGCTTGATTCCTGCAGGAATCATGCACTAAGTTGGAATAAAATTCATGACTACTGGAACTGTTTATTGGGTAGCTCAAAGTTCATAAGGAACGTGGGTACTCTGTAGTTTCTGCCTATGAAGATGGTACAGTTCGACAGGTACCCCAGTCTGAGTTGAGGGCAATTCCAGAAGGGCAACAGAATGGGATGGGGAGAGCCACCCCCCTGGCAAGTAGGACAGACCCACCAAGTTCCCTAGTCTCTGAGGAGAACATGTCAGGAGATCCAGGGGCTCTGTGTTTTGAGGGAGAAGCCCCAAGTCACTCAGGACTGCTATCCCTATGGAAGTGGAGGTGCATATTTTGAGTGCAATGCAGTGTAGGAAAGGTAAGGAAATTCACATTGTTTCTGTATAGCAGAGAAAAACAAAAACAAAGTCACAACTCTAAAACTTTAAATGAACACGTTCCAAGTAAGAATGTCAATATTTGAAGATTACTGTTGTTGTCCAGGTGAAATTTTAGTGTACTAACCTGTCTGTATTTATTGTGGTCTTTCCCCTTAATATTCGTTAACTGTCATCCTTTTTGAGTTCTTACCATTTCCCAGTACTCCACAAAAGTGAGTGGGGAAAAAAACATAATTTCTGCTATGTTTTTGTTGAAAATAATGATGTTTACACATACACATATGCCACATTTCCAAAGCACTTAGCCTGGTTTATGAGGGTCATAGTAATTCAGTAATCTCTGAGGTCATAGGGTGCTGGGCAGGGGACACCCCTATGGGCAGGGGATACTCCTATGGGCAGGGGATACCCCTATGGGCAGGGGATACCCCTGTAAAGGTGTCAGCTCACACAAGCACAGGGAGAACATAGGAATAAAATTTTAGGTATGAATTCTGGCACTGAGAGGTATGAGCACTACTGATCAGCTACAATACCACAATGCTCAACTCAATAGTGATTTACCAAAAACCAGAACATTATTACTGAGTCGTCTCACTTCCATTCCTTTCACACATAGACAGTCCCATGAGAAGTCCAACCTAATAATGGACCTTAAATACCTATAATGATTTTTATGACTGAACTTTATGTTGTAATGGAACACTACACTGGCATTTCATAGAATGTTTAAAAACTGTAATGTGTTTGTAAGTACAATTGGAAAAGTGTATCACACAAACCACGTAATGAGAGCGCAACTGGAGCCTGGTGCATGGAAAAAGAGAACCAAAGCAGCATGCATATACAAAGCAAGAGAGACAGACAGCAGACTGAAAGAACGCAGTGTTTTAAAATGTTTTTCTTGTGAATGTAGCCAAAACCTTTTAATCCACAGATATACTGAGTTAATTCTAATGAAAGAAGGTAATGTTCTGTGACAGTATTCTGGAAAATGCTACTGTGGGTTATATTTTTATGTGGTTATTTTGTATATTTGTTCTTAGTTTTAGTCATGTTCTGCTGAGTATAAATAAATCCTTTTTCCCCCAATTGTTTTAATTTTATGAAATATTATTTTCTAGAAAAGACATTTGAAGTGATGGTACACTTGACAGATGGTCTATCTTTTATATAAAAAGGTCTAAAAAGGAAAAGCATTTTGACATGCAATTGTACAGTGCAGTACTGTTTGTTTAGAAACTGGTAATAGACTGTTTGTATTTAGTAGACTGATGTGGGTTATGGTTAAGGGAGCCCGAATATTATTCACAAATTTTCATATTTGGCAGGATCTTCTGCCCCTAACCCTTGTGAATGTGAAGGGGTTATTGTATATTTATTTGATTTAATCCAAAGCAACACACAATTTCCAGCCATATATACACCTGGATCACTGAGCAGATATTTATACTTACCAAACAAATACCTTGAGCATTACTGTTTGAACCTTTCGTCTTCCTCAATTATTAAGAAAAAAATGCAAGAATCCAGCAATATCCCAAAGAAAATAAATACAATTTTGCAAAAATGAGTAAATGATGGCATTGACATTTTCCAAGGGAACATTTTCTAAATCACAATTGTAGAGCATCCACAGAGAGTACAAGTACACAGAGACCTTTGGGGCCAGAAGGAGCGATTGGGGGCTGTCTTCCCATGGAGAGCTCTTAGTGTGTGCCACAAGACTGAGTGAAGCAAATGACTGTTCATGAGCTTGTGTGCCATTTGAGGGACAGCACTTTACTGGACTCCCTTAGAAGCCAAAGGCTTGAAATTGTACATGGGGGGGAATCGAATCTATTATATTGAAATGGCAACTGAATCTGAATAACTGTCATTATCCAGGCTGTGCAATTGCTTCCATCATCGGGCTATTGTCCTCAAGTATTCTTGAGCATGCAGTAAGAGAATACATTCAGCTTTTATTGGCAGTGCAGAATTTCTGCATCTTATGTAGTTGCCTTGCAGCATTGATTCGGCCTGGAGAGGAGGAAGCAATCAGAGAAGGAACGAGAAACCACAAGAACTGCTAGAACATTCTTGGCGGGTCTGAGCGTTGCTAGTCATAACATCGTATTTCACTCTGGAGCAGCTGACATTCACCGGTGAAATGTGAAATCCAGGCTTCCTTATCAAAGAGGAGGGTTCACCCAGAGGGTATACAGCGGTAGCTACTGTGTGCAGAAGGTCAGGAACTGTGTACCACCTAGATAAGTCTCCTCACTTCGCAAGATATGGAAAGCATAGAAATGATCGCCATGCCGTTTCAGGGCCATGTTCACATTTTCCGCTTCAGGGACTAGCAGCGGTGTAACCAGATTATCGTGTGGGCAGACGTGTGTCGGTCCACTGCAAGGACCATGTGTCCAAGCCAAGAAGATGAGGGAACAGAAGCAAATGCTGGTGGTGGTGAGTGAGAATGGGAGGAAGGACTTAATTGGGAAGAGGCTTGTTTGTTTGTATTGCAGCCCAGCAGAGATGCAAAATGGGAAAACTGGACTCCCTTTCAAAATTCTCAAGTTCTCAGGTAAAGCTTTGGCAAAACGTGCTTGGTAGTATGTCACACCTGACTTTAAACAGCCATAACAATAAATCAATAACTCAAAAAACTCTGAACACTGCTGCTAATGCTGATATGTATGCATGTATGTGTGTGTGTGTGTGTGTGTGTGTGTGTGACACCGCTCCAGCTGTCCCCTTCCTACTTCTAATGCTGCGAAGAAGAAGATGTCCATGCACCACTGCTGTTACGCTGAGCCAGTTTGGTCCCAAGAGAGGAGTCTTTAATTGCCAGGCAACAGTGTTGCGACATCAGATGCTGAAATGGAGATAGAGCACTTAATAGAGAAACCTGGCTGTTCATTTTTAGCGTCTTGCTACGAGGTGCTGTTTGCTCTTTTTGTTTTCGTCACTTGTTTTAGGTTTGTGTTCCTGTGGGGGTGGGTTAGTGGGAATGAGGGCAAGTAGAAGAGTTTTAAAGCTGATTATACCCTGGTTCAGGGTCTAAGTGAGATTCATCATTCCTGCTCAGAGCATTCCTGCGACTAACAGCAGAAGTAGAAAAATAAATAGTAAGATGTTGGAAATCTCAGTCAAAATGACAATAACGATATTTCACACAAAAACAAGTTTTTGCATCAGAAAAGAGGAAATAACAAAACCGTTTCAAAAAAACAATATATATGTGATACAAAAAGACAAAAATTAAAATATCCCTCATAAACCTGGGACATCTCTCATTTCATAAACATTTGCATAATTTTGTATTGTCTGTGGTCTCTGGGAGTCTGCTTAATTCAAGCCTAGGGATTTCAAAATGAAGCAGCCCATCATCTGAGTCGGATAAGTATTCACAGCCTGTCATCACAGTTTAGCTTTCAGGGGAGACACGTACCCGTAGTTTCTGCTCGATTCCCGGAGAGCAGCATGAAGCTCCCCCCCCCGACAGTTTAAATGGGCTTCGTTAATAATCGCCTGTTGTTTGTAGAACGAGTGTGTCAGAGTGAAACGGCTTTTCCTAACTCATCTGTATTTAGGCCAAGCGAAAACATACCAGCCAATCAGCATAAGCGATCAAGCCTGTGAGATCTATGCTTAACGTGGAGGACGGAGCTGGTAAAAATGTGGTGATGAGGGAGCTGCCAGTCCACTCATTCCTCTCAGATCCCGCTCCTGTTTTCCCTTCTGGGGCTGGTCTTATTTTTATCACCAGTGATGCAAAGCACATTTACATTTTATATGTTTAGCACTTACTTTTATTCGATGGGCCACGTATTTTTTTTGTAGGTTGTTCCCTGGCGAAATTTTTATGTTAGTGTTAGGGGCCTCGCTCAGGGGCCCAACAGTGAAATTACTCCGCTGACTCTGGGATTTAAAATGACAACCCTCCAATCAGAAGCACAGCATCCAGCCCTGCCGTCTCTCCACCCCCCCCCCCACCCCGTACCCCGCACATGTTTAAAAATACTGGCTTAGAAACACCTTGGGCATTTACCGGCGTCTCTTGTTTAAGGAAATGGTTGCATTTGACTGAGGTTGGAAGGCAGATCCAGTGGGGGGCGGGGGAGGGGGGGGAGACGGCCTGCATTTGCCAGTCGATGTGAATGAGACACGCGGCCCGTCGGGTTGGTGCTGGCGGCACGCGGCTTCCTCCCGCTCACTGCGTTCGCTTACCAGCAATATCCCAAAGTGGGCGAACAAAACCAGCCAGCATCCTATCGGCAAAGCAACATAAAAGTCGTACTTCATTTTTCACCGGCATCCCAGCGCTAAAAGCCAATGGCTATTGAAATTGTATATCTGGTAGTACACAGAGACGCAAAAAAAAAAACTCAATTTCAAAGGTACCATTAAACACACAGAAATTATTAATAATGGATACAACTATGCTGTAAGGAGCTGTGCCGTTCTTGTACGGAGTTCTTCTATCCCAAACTCACTCCTGAACAACCGTAATGCAGCCCTAAGTCTACCATCCATTTCTTTGAAAGAAAAGAGGGGGGATGGATTTTATTCAGTTTTGTTGAATGGCATGGCCGCACAAGGCAATGTTAAAATGCAAACTGAGAGCAATCAAACAGAAATATTTTTGGAGATTGCCGAAAGATTGCAGGAACTCACAGACGACACGTAAGCGAAAAACAATACCGAAAAAGATTCAGATCACATAAAATCACAAATAAATATTAGTAATACATATAGCTCAATGTAACTACACACTATATTTTTAATATTAACGGTCTTGGTTTGGGTACGACGCACATCTCTATCGCGGTAACCAGCCTCACTCACATGTTAGCTGCCTTTGTGACCATGGACTCTTGGCTTTCTTGCAGTAACTTTTCTGCACTGTTAGTTTTGCATTTTTAATAATGAGTAAAAACGTAGTGCTCCCTGTGCATACAATAGTAAATTTGTACATACGGGGGCATAATTTAGATAGTCTGGGTTCATAGGAAATGGCTAAGAAGTTTGACATGCAAACTGTACAGTACAGTGATCGGTGATAGTCAGACTTTTTACATTATCGTTCAGGCTAGCAGACTGTTATAGGTTGAGGTTAGTTATAGGTTGAGGTGACGCCCTCGGAGGCGGATCGGCCAGGTGGAGGGCGTTAGGACCTGATTACCTCCCCTATTTAAGGGAAGGAAGGGGCAACTTCCAGTTGCGAAGTATTGCGCTGATGACAAGCCTTACTGAGCATTCTCTCGTCTCTCGTGTACTCCTGCTCCCGTTCCTTACCTGTCTTCCTTTTGTAATATCCTCACCTCTGTTCCCTTACCTTCCCAGTCCAGCTCCCGTCCCTGATCGACCCGTCCTGCTGAACCCGGCTTTCCCTGTTGCTCCGCCCTCTCGTTCCCCAGTCCTGTGTGATCGTCGGACGGATTCATCGGTACTCGACTCTCGCTTTCGACTCACGACTACGACTCCGGATCGCCCCTTTGGACTTGGTTGCCTGGACACCATCTCAGGGAGGGTGCTCTCACCCTGCACCATCTCCCCTGCTAAGCAGGCGGCAGCACCATCCCTTGTTACCTGCATCGGGTTGACCTGTGTTTGTACCTGTTGGCGCTATTTCCCATTAAAACCCGGTTCACCCTGCATTCCTGGATCCGTCTCTCCCTCGACAGCTCGGTGTGACAGTTAGTGGGAGGCCAAGTACTACTCATGAATTTTCACATTTTTGGGAATCTTCTGCCCCAACCTTCGGAACTGTGAAGGGGTGACTGTATAACTCATGCTTTGTGAGCTAAGCAGACTCCAGGCCTAAACGGCCATAGACTCTGTTGTGACGGCAAATCACTGGCCTCCAGGACACAGGGTATGATAGATTGCTTACAAGGTGGATGAGTAGTACCTTTTTGCATTGCAATTGGTCATGAATTGCACCTTAAGACATATTTAGGCCTGGACAAGCCCTTCCAGGGATGATGTCATTCCTGTTTCCACCACCTTTGTCTCCTTAGTGTCCGCTGCGTTATTTGTTGTGTGTTAATCCCTGGCATTCACTTGTACCACATAGCTTTCCAGTATCACCAGTGCTGAAGAAATAAACCCTGTGTTTTACTTGTTCTAGTTGTAAAACAACATGCTTTTTCTCCTCCTCTGACCTGAATACAACCGCTCCTCTTTTAGCGACTAAATTCCAATGACTAGGTCATTAAGCAAAATGGCCGCTAACTGAAAGTCACGATAGCCGATGCGTGACCGCGACTGTGTTTACAACTTTATTTCAGCCTTCCATACTCAATACTTTTATCCTTCATTATATGCACATTTTTTTTATCAACATTTTTTACATTCTACTTCAAAATGTTCTCTTTCCCTGGCATATGTTGTCAAGTATACGAATTTTGGTCGTAAATCCACACATGGGTCGGAAATTTTTTTATTACCATCGTATTTGTAAATGGTCGCTAACTGAGGTAGCCACTAAACGTTGGAGGGGTTGTAGCGCTAAAAGATTTAGTACTAATGTATCTTTTCCCAAAGTTTGTCCTTGAAAACATGACATCTGCTAATGGGTCCTGAAAGGGTCCCTCTTGGAGCTTTTTTGGTGCCTTTGGGTCCAGGATCAGTATCGACATCAATTATTAGCCCCGTTGAGTCGCGGTCATTCAGTGATGACGTGTCCTTTGTATGGTCCATATAATGCATTATTACACGGCTCTCTGGAATGCTTGATTCTGATTGGTCAGTTGAGACATTTGCAGGTTCGTTATTTTCAAATA
>JAODLC010000065.1:6699594-6710240 GCA_026781145.1 Hippopotamyrus pictus | reverse complement strand
AAACCCTTTACAATGAAGATCTGTAAAGTTATTTGGATTTTTACAACATTATTGTTGAAATACACAGTCCTGAAAAATTATAGAAATATATAAAATTTGGAGTCTCAGTTATTCAGTTTGATTGTTTATTGGTCCAGACGCAGGTTTGGATGTAACTCACTGTACAGTTTTCTTTCCCGTCGCCATCCCATTGCTCATTACTAATCTCTTTTGGACTTGGAGGTGGTAACAAGGTGAACAATATGGTCGAGCTGTATTTTTTGGGTTTGCTGGCAGGTACACGGTGCCTCTTACTCCTGGACTGCACCTTCACCCCCACAAATGGGAAACTCCAGGAGGAACGTCTTCCTCACCTTTAGCCAAAGATGCAAACTGTTGGAAGAAAGGACACATCAAAGGGCACTGCAATAGGACACGATTGCAGTAAATCATAATTTTTCTACTGAGGGATAATAAAATCACAAGAGTACTTCAACATAAATGTGTTTCCATAGCTATGAATGCCTTCTCAGAAGTCTTTGATTTTTAATGATTAAAATTTCTATTTTGGGCATTGTGAATTGTGATATAGAGTACAGAAAGTCTTTCATAAAAGGGGGCAGGAATATTTCGACATAGTCGTGGGCAGAAATGCATGTTTACAACAGGAATAGCTGCATGCAGTGAAAGATCATCTTGCTGAGCAGCCAAATGCTCATGCGATTGATGCTTCAGGATTGTTCCAGAACAGCAACCGAATCCCAGGACAGCATGTCCCCAAGAAGCACCGCAAGCCCGAAGATCTGCAAGGCCCAAACTCTGAAGCACCCTACCACACTGCATGTGCCACAGATTTACTCCCACAAAGCCATTTTCTCTCTAGATGAAGGGATTTGCCACCTGTGTTGTTTTATTGTTGAAAAGAACTGCAGTATTTCAGGATATCACCGTCATGTAACCCCAACACTAAAACACCAAACTAATGAATATTGCTTCCCTCATCAGCCACGCTCCATTTTAATTTTCCATGACTAATTGCTACTAATCTCAGCCATAAGTTTTGAAGTACACACATTCCCAGATTACTCTATACCACATTGAACAGGTAGGTAAGTGAAGGAGGCAGTCGTCAGTCATAATGCATCTCTGAAATCGTAGCAGGAAAGGGGTCTTTTGGAAATGGATCGAAAGTAAGCGTTGCATAAAACAACAGCCTAACAAGTACTACTACAGTCTGAAAAGGATAATACCTCAACGGAAATACAAGACATAACCTGAGGAAATAGAGTTAAAACCTGTTATTTTCCTTAAATGGCCCCAGAAAGGAAAAACACATGTAGGCCTCACATTAACCACAACATAAAGTTGAGAATGACCATTAAATAGCCAAGTTTGCTTATCAATAAAAAGACATAGCAACTGACAACTAGCTGCTGACAAAACTCTACAAAAGCCTCAGAGTTCCCATCTTTCGGAACAAAATTAGATTATATTTTTAACTACTTTTAATGCAAAAGCTTGTTTTCTTCAACTGAAATGGTTTCATCTTTATTCAAGGACTGTCAGAGTGGGAGCATAGCTTATAATTGGTGCCACCACTGGAAAAAATATGTGGGAAATTAAATAAGCCATTGAATGGATTGTGGGAAAATGTAGTGGGTTGTGAAGAAACTGTTTAGATATGACATATATCACAAAAGTCTTTCCTGATAATTTATCTTCTTTCACATTCTCAGCAAAATTAGAGCTTTGTTCTACTTTTGTATTATGTGGGTATTATATGTTATGTTTGACAGGAGCAGTTACATTGAAATATTACAGGGTTACATTATATCTTTTCACTGTTTATATAACAGTGTTAATTTATTGCGGTTCAATAGGCCCATTGCTGCTGTTGGTTTGCGTCATAGATGCAAATATGCAAAAATCACAAAAAATAGGCCATGAAATTACATCTGCTTAAGTCAAGTTAAACTCACAGACCACCGTCCCATACCACCATCACAAGCTGATATCTAAGAATAAAATTTAAAGAATAGAAGCCTGAAAAAAGTATGTTAGAAATACTTTGACTTAAACCAGACAATCTTATACCTATTTAAAATAATAATACAAAGAAGAAGCAAAAGAAATGACATTGGATATATTTTAACACACAGTAACCCCTTCACACTTGTGAGGGTTAGGGGCGCAAGATCCTCGAGAATGTGAAAATTTGCAAGTAATATTTGTGCATCCCTAACCTTAACCGATAACAGCCTGCTACCGTCAAATTGCTTTGCGATTTCCTTACTATACCTTTTAATATGGAATAGGAACCATCTAAATTATGTCCCTGAATGTGCAAAGTAACTAAAGTACCGTACGCACTGGAAGCCTACCTTTCAGACCTGGTATTAAAAATGCAAAACTAACAGCACTGAGAAGTTTAAAGGTTACTGTGAGAAATGTGTGTGAGGCTGGTTACAGACAAGGATACCCAAGCCAAGGCTTGAAATATTAAATAAATAATATGCACTACACTAACGAATATTATGCATCACTAAAACATATTTATGATTTTATGTGATCCGAATTATTTTCAGTATTGTTTTTGGCCAGTTTCAGCGTTATTTCAGCAAGCTCCAAAAATATTCATGCTTAATTGTGCATGGACAGCTGTCATATAACCAAAACCGCGAACGTCAAGCTTGTGAATGTGAAGGGGTTACTGTATTGCATATTTTATATGTTTACTAGATACCCCATGGCCCTTTCTAGGATAAGCAAGTGCAATATGAATGGTTGGGTGTTTTTTAATGTATAAAGCTGTGTACTGTGTTGAGCGTAATCTGTTTTGGATACACTGTTGCATGCCATGTCTGCACATCGTGTGCATAGATGGAAAAGCCACTTGCGGAAACATGCGCATGGTTAATGTACAGCCAGACTAGGCACTACCAAGATTAATTTGACAGTTTCAGCAACTGTAACCAAGGCACATAAATATCCAGTAATCTGGCAACACGTCATCTATTCCACTGGAATAAATTAAAAGGAGCGAAGCGTGAAATTCGCTGCCGAGAGGTAGATGGCCTGAAGTCAGAAATAGGAAATATTTGGAAATTTGAGAAGTTCCAGCATATCAGCCCCGAAAAGTGCCAATTCTCCAGTAGAATTTAGCCAGTCTTCCAGCAACCTGGCACAACACCACGGGCAGGTCTGCGGATTACTCATCAATATTTCTTTATTTTTTTTAAACACAAGCGTTATTGTGTATTTTGCTTTTGCTACTATTTCGCTGCTGTATCAGAATGCTATGATGAATTTAAGTTTTTATTTACAGAAAATACAGATGCTCATCTACTTACGAATGAGATGCGTTCCGAACAGCAGTTCCTAACTGAAATGTTTGTAAGTCGTTATTCGACATCATTTTAAGGGTATACGCAAGTACTAAGAACTAGGATGCTGGGAGTACGCACGCTACGCTGCTGCGCGGGGGGAGTAGCGGCCAGAAGTCTTACTACCCGGAATTGGCGCGCAGAAAAAAAAAATGATGTTGTGGACAGGAAACGGGAGCCCAAGGAACACAATTTGGACTTACAGTGCTTTTCGTTCGTATATCTGAAAGTTCGTAAGTTGACAGTTCATAAGTAGAGGAGCGTCTGTAATGACATGAGCTGACAAACAAATTCATCTCCTTCTTTAGGACCCTAACCCACAGTAAAATTATTATAGCAAATCTTTTTGCTTCACAAACCTTTTCAAAAATCAAAATGGTCGCCATCAGTCAAAAGACAGAAACAACAGTATGGCAAAGCATCCCTGATGGCCTCTGGCAAGCAGAATAAATCCTTTCACACATGCACACCATCCAAAAGGCATAGTTTACAACAGTCTTTCCCCACCCCATCTTCAGGGAACCCCAGACAGTCCACATTTTTGCTCCCTCCCAACTCCCAACGCACCTGCACCAAGTATTCTGTGTTCTTGTTTGTTTGATGGTCCGGTTCAGGCAGCTGGGAGGGAGCAAAAATGTGGACTGTCTGGGGTTCCCCGAGGACTGGATTGGGGAACACTGGTTTACACTACATATCATTGCTGACTTTCAATCCTACATTGGGTTTCTGCAGTGTGGCTTTGATCATCACTGATCTGAGCTGGACAGTTATTAGGAAAGAATAAAAGGCGTCATTATTATCAGATGTCAGATAACTCAAGTTTAAAGGTCGAAATTACAGTAAAATGACAGTTTAATCTTAAATTGGACTAACCAAGCCCAAATTCTAATGAGTTACATCGGAATCGGTCATCTTGGTGGTGAAAATTACACTTTGTGAGACCACTGCAGTAATCCCACAGTACAAATCCAAATGTGCTGGCATAGTACTAATTAATGACGCACTGGAATTCAGATCCTGACACATCTGTTGAAGTTCTTAAGGCAACTACAGCTCTTCCTGCAAAGATGGACCTCGGCATGTCAGGGAGATCGCTTTGCTAATTTGAGGACAAGGTGTACGTCAAGGTCTGTGATTCCCAAAGATCCTCATTAGTGCATGTTACAAAGCACAACAGTCACACTATCTTAGGATGGCCCCTATCCAGGGTGAGTATTGCAGGTAAACCATTCAGAGAAGGTAGTTTCAAGGAACATTGCATGCAAGGTAAGAGCACATAGAGCTTGTGTACATTCAGTACAGACGAAACCGTTCCGTACATGACGAGTCTTTTCCCATTTCGGGATGTAACGAGTCTCGCCTGTGTTTCTCCTCTAAACCATATTTTCCATCCAAAATATGAAATCGCTACAAGATGTCCATCTCCTTGATGATCAAAACATTTTTTTAAGAACTGGGCAACATACAATGGACATCTGGAGGTATGTGTCTAAAATATGTTTAATGTTACATTGTTAGATACATGTGATTTTCATGACAATTTGTATTTCAATATTTTGATGCTACTTGTAAGTTTTTAAAAATACTACTTTGCATTTCTTAAGTCCATTACGAGACACCATAAAGCTAAAGACTTTACTGCAAAGCTTTGGCTTTGCTTCTTTACAGTCACTGTAAATACATCCTATCTAGAATTTGTCCATTTCTGACATAAACAATGTTCCTGACATTACATGAGAAATCATTTTAATATTTGGCACATTCAACAGCAAATGCTAAATGAAGACCAGCTGGAGAGCAAACCAGAGTAGTGTACCAAAATTCTACTGTCATGCTTATTTTACTGTAACTTGCTAAGTACTACAAATTTAAATACCTTTCTCTGACAACCTCCCTCCAATCAGAATGACCAGGGGGAAATAAGTTTGAGTTTCGATTACTTGAAACAAACACATGTTGGAAATATATTTAAAATGAATTGTAATTAAGGAGTCACACAGAGCAAACATCACAAGCTAACTCCAGTTATGCAGAAAGGCTAACACGATTACCTAAGTATGCATAAGTGACAGCTAACCATTAGCAGCAGACCGCTAATATTATAAATTATTTGAATCACCCTCAATGTGTGTAATGAGATCAGCTCATTCGACATTATTACCCTACCAATTTTTTTCTAGTCCAACAGTACATTTTCACAGAGAAAACTCCATATATAATTCACTAAAGAGAAAGCATGAAGAATAAAACTGTTTTTCTTTTATTGTTGTTCTTATGGCATGAAAGCCCACTTACTGTAATAAACAGAGATAGCTGCTTGTTTCTGCTATCCACATCAACAATAAATATGCACAATACTCAAAATACATTGCAGCGGTTTTATTTCAAGAGTCAACATATTGTCAACATATTGAACGATAAGACACATGAAGCACAACTACATCTACCTAGAAAACACAAAAGACTTTGCAATTTTTAGAGAAAGGTATAAATCGAAGCATTAACTCTTCTTTGTTTTTACACCGCCGTGCACCTACACTCCACCTGCTGCAGGGCCATCTACTCCAAACAGAGGCCGTCTACAGTTAAGGAGTTAAGATGCTCCACAGGCAACCTCTTTGCAAATATAAGATGATCGCTTTTTGTTCCGCCCCGCTGTCCTTTTCTATGTTCTGTTTCATAGTCGCTACCATGGTGACAGAGCTTTCCACTTGCATCCGTCTATTTGAACGTGTCCAGTCTGAGATTGGAAAGGAGTCTTCAGTCCTACTTCAGGCGAATGCAGTCGATCTCTGTCACCGGCATGGAGGAGGTCCGGAGGTCCGTGTCCTCGGCAGTCTTGCCGGGCACGTAGGTGGACCTCCATCGAAGCAGCACCATCCTCCTCAGGTGCTTGACTGTGTTGTTCCTGACGCTGACGAAGCAGAGGGTGTTGATCATGCCGTTGCTCATCGCGATGCATTCGATGATGTAGAAAGCCACCAGGGAGTTCTTCTCCCGCGAGATGACTGTGGGGTAGAAGTCACGCAGGATCGCAAAGCCATAGTACGGCGCCCAGCAGAGGATGTAGGCCGTCAAGATGCCTATCAGCACCACGACGGTCTTCCGGCGACCCCGCAACCGCCTCCGGATCTGCTCTGTCTGATAGCCCGGCACGGTCTTGAACCACAGCTCCTGGGAGATTCGCAAGTAGCACAGCGCCATGGTCAGCACGGGGCCTACGAACTCCACGCCAAAGATGAACAGGAAGTAGGAGCGGTAATACAGCTGCTTGTCCACAGGCCAGATCTGGGCGCAGAACACCTTGCTGGTCTGGGAGGAACCGTGTGGGTATGTGGTCTCTGAGGCAAAGTAGGCGGAGGGGATGGAGATAAGGACTGGGACGATCCACACGCCCACAATCAGGCAATAGGCTGTCTGGTGCTTCATTCGCGGCCTCAGAGGATGAACGATGGCCATATACCTGAGCATTGAAACAAGTGCATCACGTTCACTGACTAACACTGCTTCAGCACTGCTAGTGAATCACATAGCTTGTGAATGATTCCGATAACTGATCTGAGATATATAACTAGGGTCTTTGCTGTTTTTGTTCCCTATTTTCCTGTTAACAGTAATTTCAGTGGTGACCCAATTAGATTCCATTTCCTCGCTCATCTCTTCATGTTTTTATTTGCATAAAAGGGAATAATCCGATCAGAAACTGTCCATTGTAAATTCACCAGATCTCTCCAACTCACTGAAGCACAGGCAAAAAAAAAATAATAATAATTAAAAAGATTTTATCTAACCGTACTGAGCACCCAATAAAATACAAAGAGAGTTGGTACTACAGAAATTTTGGACAGTTAGATGAGAAGGTGTCGACTTGCTTCATTGTTCTACTCAATAGTAATATTTGATTATTGTGTATCAATGGTTACAGTTATTATTTAAAAATCACTAAATCACCTGGAAATGTCTTCCAGTTGGCGGTCATATTCCAACCAGTCAAACAGTTATCTATTAATAAAAATATACATGTATATTGCAATTAAGCAAAATATTGTAAAATATCGTAATAGAATCCATATGGAAGAAGTTATTGATTTTATAGACACCAGTTTAACGATTATTGTTATGTTATAGCTTTAAAACTTTTGCATTTTAAGTCAGGAAAATTCATCGTCTCTCCAGCAGTGTAAGTCCATCCTCACTTAAGCAGTACAGTAAAAAAGGTGTTATTAATTCCTGAATTGAAGTTTTCAATACAATTTTATTGCACTTGGACCAAAATATGCACATTTATTTTTCACATCAAAGGTGCCCAGAATTTAAAGAAATTAAAACGTTTTCACATATGGTCCAATAATACCTACTACAATGTGATTTTCAACAAGAACTTTAAAACCTTTGAAGAATCTGGGCAGGTACATATTATTTCCCATGAATGCAGTACAAAGTGAGTCCTCCAGAAATGTTTGTGTGCTTTCAAGCACATCAAAAAATATTATCCTCAAGTACAAGCTGTATGTTGTTAGAGATACCCCCAAGGCACTACCTAGCTAAAGTAATTAGACCACAGATAATTAAAGATCAAATAACTTGTGGTTTCCATAAATGACCTACATTTTTTCACGTGTTTCACTTTAGCCATCAGTTTTATAAGCGGTTCACTCTTTTACTGAGGATTCAGGCACTCGGAATTAAGACGAATATGTTTATTTGGGTCGAGAAGTGCGAGCTGTTCTTTCCTTTGTATAAATCAAAAGAAGCAGAGAGTCACCCATCAGCATCCTTAACGCTGCTGGAAGGTGTAGAACGTGACTCACCTGTCCACTGCAATGGCCAGCAGGGCGTTGGTGGACACATACAGGGAGACCGTTTGGAGGTAGCTGACGGAGGCGCAAAGCAGGAGCCCATGGTCCCAGGAGAGCTGCTTCACCACATAGTAGTCCACCAGGAAGGGACAGCAGACCACGGCCACTAGAAAGTCTGACACAGCCAGGTTGGCGATCAAGAGGTTGGTGAGGTTTCTCAGCTTCTTATACCGCGCCAGGGTGGCAATAAACAGGAAGTTGCCCACGCCGCAGACCAGCATGATGCAGATCAGCACCACACCGATGACGATGGTGGCTACGAAGAAGGCACAGCCCTGTGTGGTGTCAGGTATCTCATCCTCCGGCACCCCGTAGTCCATGTTGTAGCTGTCCGTGAAGGGATCCGCCAGGAATCCCGGCAGATAGCCATTTGTGCCTGTGTACGCCGTCGACAGCTGACTCCCATTGGGCTCGCCCATAGCTGGGACTCTTGCACTTTGTGTCTCTGCTTGCTTGTCCCTTCTCCAGGGTCTTAGATATTCCTACAGACAAAGGAATCACAGGTTAGTGATCACAGTGCTGCTTGTTGGAGAACGAGGACGGGGTCTCGGTGTCACTGCCTGTTTATTTCTTGTGAGCATCTATGGATCATACAGCTCAGTTTGTAAGACTGAGTCTGCTTGAAGGACACCACTCTCTATATTGAAGTCATAACACTAAAAATAAAATCTGTTTAATTTATTTACTGCAATTTCAGCTCATTCAATTCAATGACAATCTGCACAACCTTTCCCGACCAAATCAAGTGTTTTGTCTTATGTCGTAATATTGTCTTGTTCATATGTCTTGGATATATTAAATCCATGTATTATTTTTTCTTTTGCACCAGCCAAGAACAATATTTCACTTCAGTCTATGACCTGTATATCATATAGATGAAGATGACAATATAGAAGTTGAAGGAACACACAAAGTTTGGATTATTAAAAAAAAGACATTGGGTGCTCCTATTGAGTATGCAAGATACATCCTAAAAATGTAACGCTAGCATAGAACACAAAAGATGACGTTTGCACTAGGACTAGGGGATACTTCAGTCTGAGATCTGATTAATGAGCCCTCAGATACAAATTTAATGTGGCTGTTGCTCCAGGGTCTAAAGAGGTCAGTGGTGAGTTTATATCTCTTACAGATGAAATTCTTTTTAGTGGAGGCCACTGTTAAATTAATGAGCTATCATAAATATTTATTTAAATTTAAATACCCTTATTTTTATGAGGCAACCTTAGGGAGAAGGTGGGATGATACAATGTAATATAGTCATCATTAATACTGTATCAATTACAGTTTAATTCCCGAGATATTTTAAAGGTCAGTGTTGTTCACACACATTATTTGCCCATTATTTAGCCATCAAGCGACCTTACATGAGAATAAATACGCTAGTGTGCTCATGTTAGTGCTTTTCGTTCACGAAAACGCGGAACTTGCCATGTGGAAGACGATCACAGCAACTGTGCGTAAAAAAAAGATTCTCCGTTTTCTGTTGTCACACGGCGTCAGTAACTAAAGATCTCAAGAAACCGAAGACTTATTTTAAAACATCCCCAAAATATAGTATTGTGTACAAGATGTGATTACGCGCCAAACACACGACAGTTCCTCTCCATATGAAGGATAAAACTCTGTTCCTAATGTACTTAAAACTTTCTGAATAAAGCAGCTCCCCTTCAAATTGCTTTTTCCGTGATCTGAATCCAGGAAAACTAATTGCCATTAAGCAGAAGGAACCGGATTTGTTGATGTAAGGCTTGATGGTCCATATCTTAGGAACAATAACCTTACTGGTTACTGAACGGAATCATAATTCCCGTCTCTGTCGATACAATCTCAGTATTTAATTACAGTATTTATTTTTTTCCACTGAGCCTGTTTACAGAGATATACAAATTTGGCCAAAAAAGCAGCTTGCAAATGTTTTGCCTGAAAAATTATCATGCATAAAATAACCATGTAAGGATTTGTAATTGACAGTTCTTATTGTTCATTATGCAAAAGTGACACGCTTACGTATTAATCATGCTTAATAATTCAGACGCCATTTGAAGGTAATTGTTAGCTGATTTAAGTCAATTAGTCAATTAAACAAGTGGAACAGACTATACAACATTTAAAACTATAATTTACAATAGAGGCAGCAAGGCTAAAGACTTTATACCGACAGCACCGTCCATGAACAATGTTGATAAGAATACAACGATTATACAACTCAACTAACCCAGAACAAACAGCACTTACCGGTAGGTATGAAATGCCATTTATTGTCATGAATGCTGTCTTTTCCCAGTCATGCGGCGCACACCCTTCGCAAAGAGCGCACTATGCTTTAGCGCTATGAAGCGAAGCGGTGCGGCTCGGCGGTCAGGAGACCCTCCCTGTACTGAGCTCTGCGCCGGTCTTCCGTGGCACTCAAGGCAATTACGTC
>JAODLC010000065.1:6616209-6692335 GCA_026781145.1 Hippopotamyrus pictus | reverse complement strand
CTTCCGTTAAAAGTTATTAAAGCCATAAAACTGAATATCGAATATGAGGCTAACTTAACCGCGGTCAGTGACAAGTTGTCTTCTAGCAAAGCAAATAGCCAGCTCACCACGCCGCTGCCCCAACTCGCCCCGCTCCTGTCACACCTGAGCCAGCCAAGCCTCCCGACTACAACATGCCCCCTCCCAACCGAACAGAACCTGCACCTGCTGGGAGGGAACACCATTAGTATTTACAATGACACAACACAGGGGCTATTTATATGGCTTGTGAACATGCTGGGCAATGTACAGCAGAGCCATGTCACCGACACTACAGTCCACCTTTATAGGTTTGTCCATCACTTTTCTTTGCATCCTTTATGTTGATGATAACACTAAGCATTTAGCAGTTATGCCTGTTTGGTTGACTGAGTGTAACTGATATAGTAATCGGTCTTGTATGACCTTAGAAGGGACAACTGATTTCTCCTTCTATGAACACATATGTCTTTTACCTTTGGTGGAGTCATGGGTGATTGGAATTAGAGCAAACTGGTGCCAGTATTCTTTGAGTTTGCTTGAGTACAAGTTTCACTGCAATCAAGCCTGCATCAAGTAGTTGTTTGTGGCTCCTTTGCCAGCCGTGGGGTCGGGGTTGATTCAGTGCATCAGCTGTGTTCTTCTTCAAGATTGAGCATACGGTTTACTGATGGTTCCTCAGAATGGGATTTCAACAGCAATACAGTGAAAATGATACACTTTAGATAACATTTTCTTAGTGTTTTTATTGTCCACTAAATTTACCATTCGGTGGATTGATGGTTATTTTCTTTGAAAATGTTCTTCAGTGGAGTGAAACGCTCCTGGGCAGCTATATAAGCAGAAGGGCTCAACTTGTGGAGCTGACAGGACCCTAATCTCTCCCAGCCAATGCATTTATCGTCTGGTGATTGATGGCGGAGAAGATGCGGCTCTGAGCCCAGCATTGGGAGATTTTCACTCCAATATTCCAGCCTATTCCAGCACAAGCAAGGTGGAGCCAAGCCAGAGAAACGGGACTCTACACTCACTGCAGTAGCTTCCAGATAATAAAGGATGAACAAAAATAAACTGAATAACACTTTATTTAAAGCAGTCATCATAATGCATTACACATACCTTCATAGTGCATTATAATGCATTTTAAAAGCATGAACATATATAATACGAAGCCTACATATTATCAACATGGCTATAAATATTTATAAAAAAGGCATGACAGCCATTTTTATTATGCATTATATTGCTCTGTGAAGCTCTCAGCTATAATGCACTATAGATACCTTCATGTACTTACAATGGTCAGTATAAGTCATATGCCTTTTTATAAATTGTTATAGCCCTGTATATAATATTTTATGAATACATTATAATGCATTAGAAAGGTATCTATAATGCATTACTGTATGATGACTGAGGGTGCTTTACTTAAAGTGTCCAAAGTTCTGTTGTCATTGGGATGTTTACTGTGTTCTAAAACATTTCCCCCCAAAAAAATCAATAAAAGAAACCGACATCTATAACAGCCATATCTTATTTCCAAGAGTTTCCTCACTTTTCGAAACATTCTTTCTCTCTTCCACCTATCGAATGTGCAAGACATCACAAAAAACAATTATGTGACATGCATCTGATAGTAATAACAGTGATACTATTCCTAGTTTATTACAGCTGTAGTAAGATGACAGGAACGTCAGGATAATAGTTTCATTCAAATTTATTGTAAAGTAATAATGCAGAAATACTTAAATACTTGTTCATTTTCACCAGTACAAACCTTTAATTTCAACAGTTATTATGAATATAATTATATGCAGTAAATGTTTGAGTGTTTGGCCTCTGTTTGAGATTTATAGTAAGCTACATTAAAACCTTCGGAGCATAGCTAGCAGATAAATATATAACCCTTTGGCAGATGGCTGTATTCTGTATTCTGTATTCCTAAGACTGATATGAGTCACACATTGATAGAAGATTGCCATCTTTGTAGGGCCTCTTTAATAGGTTGGGAGTCATCCGTGAGTCTAATCCATAAAACGGGATGAAGTTTGGAAACTGGAATTAAAGCCTTGAAGTGCTGGGCTTGATGTGATAATCCTTGATCAATGCCATTGTTCTGTACTGCTGCTCTCAACTTGAATTGTCATGTTGATCTGGCCGCAATTTCATTTTTAATTTTGGCGTGAAATGCTGCTTATCTGTATATTAGCGCGTGACTGCAGATGCAGCTGAAAGTAGAGCCCTTCAGCGGTTTAGGTCATGAAGATGGTACTGTTGTTCATCTCACTCCATGGTCCTGTCCATTTTTGGTGAAGAGGGAAATTGAGGAAGCAAGCTCAAAGCCCCGTTTACCCCTCAAGCCTCTGTAATGACACCTCCTTCCCAAATGACCTGATAAATGTTCAATATGATGCAGCTGACCTTTCTGGGACCCTTATGAGACGAGCGTTTCGACAGAGTATCTGCACTGGTCATAATTAACAAAGCTCACACGAATCCATCCGTCACTCGCGAATGACTGTCACCAAGGAGTGTCACTGCCATTTTAATATCCTGATTACTTTTTAATTAAAAATATATGCAAATACTTTATGTCACTTTTCTTAGAGATCACAGCTTTCTGATTTTATGCCTGGTTTCACAAAAATTATTTCAGGGCATTCCTCAATGCACTTACACGCTTGCGATTCGAATTTAAGCTGCCCTTGTGTTCTACATCAGAGGCTGCTTTGACAAATTAGATGTTAGCCTGTGTAATTCAATTTCCTTTACGCTCATCTGTCCTGTTGATGAAAATGTCTGCTGTTCCATTTCTTTTTCTTAACCAGAGTGTTTCTAAAGAATAATGGTCAACGTAAGAGAGTGAGCGCGGGCAGGTGGGATAGCTTATTTGTTTGGCGAGGACTGTTAACACGCCCAGCATAAGAAGTAGGTAAGGGGTGTAAGCTTCAAAGAGGTGCTATTCTTTATTTAACTGTGCATGTGATCGACCAATGAGTTTTGCCTCTTACAGAATGACCAATGATCTTGCATCTTATAGAATGACCAATGATCTTGCCTTTTACAGAACAAAGGCATGCATGTTTTCATATCTTCGTTGGGATTCAAAATGAATATACTTTTGAAATTAGTTTTTTTTTTGCACCAAACCAGTAGTATTTGTGTAGTTCTTAATTTATTGAGATCACAAAAGCGTAGGAATCTGGACATCCTTTTCATGCCTCCTATTTTAATATGAAAGTGTTTCCCTTAGGTCATGTGCAAATGTAGCAAAAACATTTTCATGGTTCTTCACTGTAAATGTGAATGGACCTTTGATAGGCAAGCATTAAAGAAAAAGAAGAGCGATGAAAAATTGGAGGGTCTTTCAGTCTGCAGATAAAAGTGTTGCGCAGACTGCCAAAGGCACGTTTGAAAGAGGAAAGAAGCCAGCAGATCACGATTGACTGAGACCGAAAATGATGAAACGTTTCCTGTCACTTTCTGTAGCTGGATGAACAGCACAGCTGGAATCCACAATTCAGTCATTCATCAATCCATCTATCATCTAACCATTTACCCTTATTTGGGTCGAAGGAGGCCTGGAGCTTATCTCATGTGACACAGGGCACAGGGTTGGGGTTCACGCTGCCCAAGACGTGGTGGGAAATGACAGTTTGAACAGTCGTGCTTCTCTCTCTCCTTTGATCTTTCTTCTGGCTTCAAAATTGGAACTGATTCTGAGGACAGGTCTTACCTTGCTGAGGTGGTCTGGGGGGGGGGGGCACTGCAGCTGTTGCTGGTATTCACACTTATTTCTGTACCTGGGTGGTGGGAGGGGACACATAGCATGAATTTTGATACAGTGGACGGAATGTGTGGTGTGATTGGACACCGTACAGCGGTTCACCCTATCAAGAGCCAATTAAACTATATTTACAGACTAATACAAGACATCCGCACCTTGACAGCATGTGATCTGAGCTCTGCCCTACACTTATTATGTATCTGTACTGTAGGTCTCAGCTCCACCTCGCTACAGTACATGTTCTACTCCATCTGGGCATCCATCTTATATTTGCTAATCTTGAACAGGAATGTTCTTGCCAGTGCACAAGACATACTTCCTACTGGAGTGGTAATTAACAGAAAAGCAATTAGAGCAGCAGTGCTCTTTTAATTAGAATCTTGGTCGACGCCTGAGATCAGCGGATTATCCTGCCGCTCTACAAACACGTGCGCCGTGATTTGGAAAACAGACAAGGCATCGGAAATAAGCAGTCCGACCAACAAACAAGGTGCTTACTGATGGGATACTTGAAAAACAATACCTTTTGCTCACTTAACTGGGGATGCAATGACAGGGTGATTTTGTGCAACTCTGGTGGCTTTTAAATGATGCTTTCCGAATCTTTGAGCCTAACCTCCTTGTGTCCTGTGAGGACTCAGGAATCACAGCTGATTTTCAAAGTAGCACAATCACTCAACTAGCGCGTTTAAAAAATGCCGTGCGGTTTATTTTGAATTCATGCTCATTCAAAACACAGACAAAAACAAACCTCTTCCACCCTTGCTTGACCAATCCAATGAACAGCCTTCCACTCATGTGGAAGACATACTGTAGACAGGTCACCTGACCATGACTCTGCCTGCTGATTACCGAGTAGAGAAATGACACAGCGGATCTGAAAAATGCCTGTGGGTCCTACAATCCCATAACAATCTCTATGTTTTCTTCCATGGGCTTGCTGAAAGGCACGTAGTGTGAGTAGAACCCCTTTTCTCCAGCGCCGTAGCACAACATGTTAGCACTCACTGTGATTTCAAAAGTACTGTTTTCATCCCTTTGTGGGCGTAATTATGACGTGCTTGACATTCTATTATGCAGCTTCCGCCGTGTAGATTGAACTGACTCAATAGGTGCCAGGAACACATTTTTTGTAGAGCATTGAGAACAACGCAGGTCCAAGAAGAGTCAGGTTGTTCTAGCAGACGATCTTCTGTGATGTTGTCGGACAACGGTAAAAAAAAAAAAAAATTAATTGTGTCGTTCATTTTTCGGAGATGTCACATGGGAGATGAAGAATAAGAATTCCAGAGCCCCCCCCCCCCCCAAACCCCACCAGCTCAGGGCCAAACACAATAAATAATGCAGAAAAGGTGCTGAGTGGATACATCTGTCTCTGGCTTGGCTGCGTGTATTGATTTTCGCAACGTCATCTGCCACAGAGTTTCTGTGCCCTTGGCCACAATGAGCAGCTGGACTCTGGAAAGGCCGAGCAGGTCAACTGGGGCACTGCAAAGGGGGGGGTGGGATATTTGTTGGCGGGGGGTGCGGCGAGCAGCGCTCAGTGTGGTCTGCAGCGGCGCAGGACGAGCACCCTGGTTATCAGGCTCTAAGAGCACTGAGGAGACAAGTGGGGATCACCAAGCAAGATGCACATGACCAGCTACCGGCGCAAAGTGTGTAAGGAACAGTATGAGCGCTCTGACGTCTTTGAAGACCCAGAAGAGCCCCAGGTTCTACTTCCGGAACATTCCAGGGGCCCAGGTCTGGCAGGCATCCCCGTCCAAGGCATGGAGAGCCTGCAGGGACTGAATGCGCGTTTCGCCAGATACATCGGGCGGGCACGCATGCTGGAGCAGCGCAACGCCGTCTTCTGCAAGCAGCTGGAGATGCTGCAGCACATGGAGGAGGTGTCGGGCCTGGGGGAGGCCTTCAGCGAGCAGATCAGCCTGCACCGGCAACGCCTCCGTGAGCTGATCTCCGAGCGAGCCAGGCTGGACCGGGAGAGGGAGGAGGCCAGACGCAAGCTGGATGACTTCAGCAGCAGGTGAGCAGTAGGTCACCGGCGGGTTTAGATGCTCAGTTTAGCTGCGGTTATGGGATAGTTCATCTTTGTGCAGTCTGAGGCCAAACATAAATCATGCTTCGTCATGCAGCTCCCTTATAAAGCAAACATCCTCGATTCCTTGTGGTAATTGCAGAATGTTGCTCTGGTTTTCCCCCATCCATCCTGTCCAGGATAAGTGCTTGGATGTACAGAATAATATATGTAACCAGATATTACAAATATATCACAGGTTTTTGGCAGAGGTGGGGCTGTGTTACTCAGCAAGCTAAAATCTGCTTGAAGAACTCTGACAGGAGGAACCTATGAATACAGGGTGACTTACCATGTTTCACCACACATCCATCTAGTTTAACTCTGTGCCCCCCCCCCCCCACCACCACCACCCAGGTACAGAAATGAGTGTGAATACCAACAACACCAACGGGGCATCCTTGAACACCTCAACAAGGTAAGACTGGAGAAATCTTTGAACAGATTTCGGTGTGATTGGGCTGCTGTCACGTCAGTCTGTCATGGCAGTCGCTCATCATGGGCAGGTGGTCACTGAGTCTGAGTGTCGTCGAGGCCTGGCTGTGACTGGGGCCACCTGTCAGTGGGTGAAATGCAAGGCTGGACAGTCACCCAAGCAATCTGTCACAGGGCCGGACATCAGGGCAAAGTAATAGAGGCAGTGGTGACTGGGGGTGGCTCTCCGCAGGTCCACCTGTCACCCAGACACAGATAGACGAAGAGGGGGAATCTTTGCACGTTAAATGAATAGATGTACTTTCTGCAGGAGTGAGAGAAAGATAAATTTGAAACTGAAATTAAGTGAAGAGATCGGCTTCAGTGCGAAGACAGATTTGCAGGATCATCAAGGACCTGCGGAGCAGAAGAGGAGCTGACACACCTGCGGCATGGCCGATCTATGACTCCACGTCTGAAGCACCTTTGTGTTGACCCCCCCCCCCCAGGAGGCTGACGCAGCTCTCTTGGGGAACCTTGAGTACCAGGTACAATCCCAGTTCCTGCAGGACGACATTAACTCAACCAGAGACCGAAACAAAAAGGTAAGACGTCAGTCAGAAATGCCCCCAATTAGGCATGTATACATTTAATATACATTTTTATTGATTAACTTGACATATTACTAGTCTCCAAACTAGTCACGCCCACCCTAAAAGAGAGAGTTAGCAGTAGCTATATTCAGCTTGTGCCAAGGGTTTGTAAAATGGATCATTTAAGACAAGTTTTATCGCTCAAAGCAACAATAGACTGCAGTGGCATTTATTTAATTAAAGAGCTTAATCAATGAAAGTGAATTGTTTTGAATGGCCCTCGATATTTCATGAGAGCCATATAAACGCCAATGACTATTTTTATCATGTCTGTTTTCAACTAAATATAAATATAAAATAAAATTACCTTATTGCTAAGTTTTATTACATTACTGCGCAGTACCGGTCAACCCATATATAACATAGGCGGCCGCCATCTTCTGGGGAGGGGGGGGGCTTGTTAACTTAGGGGGGATGGTGACACTTGTCTGCAGGTCTCCACATGGGCTCCGACCAGCATCGTTACTGCATTCAGATTGAGTCCCTATATCAGATGTCAACCGTAAGGACTCTCATGGAACATTCCAGCACAGAGGCAGAAAGACAGAGCGCCACATGGTTATAAAATGGCCTCGGCTTGCCAGCGCCCACCGGGGAACGTTCCACAAGCGCCTGTGTTTCGCACAGCCGACAAAAAGCTTTGAGGGAACAGTGCTGAAATGGAATTGGACGTGACCCTGCATTGTGGCATTTCAAAGGACCACAATGCAGTCTCTCCATTACAAAACCAATTTGTCAGACAGGGGGGGAAGAACTCGTGAACCTAGAGAGGGTATTAAAAGGAACTAATCAGAAACAAACCATACCAATCATTGCTTAGCGCCCCATGCAACAGAAATGGTACTAAAATGCTTAATAACATACTTAGGAAAAGCATGGAACGTTTTCTGCTGATCAACAAATTGCTGAACATCGTATTTTTATGGGGTTTCTGCTTTATATTAACACCCATTACTTGCTCAAGTCACGAATGGCTGAACCGTTAACTACACTGAATATAATTGCCCAACAGGGTATGAAATTGATTGCATTTTTGAACAATACTTTAAAAGTCTGACAACACATGACTGGCTTGTCAATAGCAGTATGTGAATCATTCAGGTAGAGATTTTTTTTTTCATTTTATGCAAATCAATTATATTTGGAAAAACTGCAAAGATTAGCCCAAATAAGAGGACCCTTACACATGATGCCACATTTTAATTGATCCAGTGGTTGATTGATCTATTTTCTTTGACCCTACAGAACCTGGCAGAGATCCAGACTTATGTAAAAATTCTAAACCAGATCACCCAGGTGCCCCAGCAATTACACAGTGTTTCCCAGAAGCCGTCTGAGGTGAGGCGTCCCTTGTGCCTTGACACAAAACTACACTGCATTTCGTTTGACACGATAAAGAGGGATTTGGGCAGCCCGGAGAAGTATTTCCAAAAATACTCCCATGTAGGCCATTATACTTGTCAGCGGTCAAATTTACTTGGTTATTTAACAGCAAATTCACCCTCCATTCAATTGCAAAAATGGCAGAAAGAAGTTCTTCTAACATCACACATGCTGCTTGGGAGCTCCTATTTATTTTTCAGTGCCAGATATTATCACAGAAACAACTGTTTGCAAGTGAACACCACCCACAGAACCACCAACTCAGTGTTGTGGTTGTTTTTGGCCTGTTAATCGCTGAGCGAGGCTATACTGTCACTGGTGCACATATGAGACCCGGGGTTGGACCCCTTTTCCTCTGTGTGGTCTTTCCGGTCCTGGAGCAGGAGCGGCCATTTGGCCAGAGCTGCGTTCCCTCACTGCAGAGTCAGCTAGATGAGTACAAGACTGCCCTCTGCCAGCTGGAAGCTCAGAAGCGACGGCTGCAGGATGAGGTGCGTGGCCACGGCAACCAGAACTGAATCGCTCCCTGCTGCCCCCTATAGGCACACGATCATGTAATTGTCATCCACCTGTAATTCCAAGTGCTCATCCCTAATAGTGTTTAACATATATGTTTTACATGTATGGTATGTGCCATTTGAAAACTAATCCTTAACCGCGATATATTTTCAGTTTCTTTCAGCTCACCTACTCCCAGGCTGTGGAATAGGAAAAATAATGTTATCAAAATATTCTGCAAACTGTTGGTACTTCAGTTTAATGGCAGGATATGAAGTCCTTGAACTGGGCCATTTACTGTGCCAGTCTTGTTTTTTGCTTACATACTGAGCACAGTCAATGTGGTAGTAAGACTTGAGTTATCGTCATAACTGGGGCACCCAGCGCTGCCCGGATGAGACACTCGTTTCCTTTTCAGACTTCGGCGCTTGAGCAGGCGGTGAAGACCACGCAGGAGAGCTACGACGAGGAGATCCGGCTGTTTGGCGAGCGGATCGAGGCGTTAAGGAAGGAGATCGAGGAGGCCGAGCGCTCGCTGGAGAAGTGCACCAATAAGTGCCGCAACCTGGCCATGTACCAGGCGTCCCTGGAGAACAAGCTGGAGTGCTACAGGACGATCATCGAGAATGAAGACACAAGGTACCCGTACCTTCCAGTCACGGCGCCCAGGAACATGATTTAGTTATGGATTTTCTTCATATATTTTCTTTAAATTAATTAAATAAATAGTCATGTTATATTTAGGGATCAACTTACCTTTCGTATCAGGAAATCAATGTAAATCAGTCAGTTCCTAATGACTGTGTAGTCACCCAGTACGGAAGTTAACCTGTCCTGGGAGTCAGATCATTTTCTAGGACTAACCACTAGATGGCAGTGTTTCCCTACAACTGGGGTTGTATACGTTTGAGACAGTACAAATAGGGATGAGGAAATTTTATGCAGAATTTTCTTTAGCAAATCAAAAGGTCGACTGGAAGGGCTGCTGAACACCATCAGGAGGTGAACTCTTTTCTGTGAGGTATACAAAGACACTGGGACCATGCATGGTGCAAGAGACCACTTTACTCCATTGCTTGTAGGCTGAATTCAGTGATTGTTGAGACCCCCATCGCCCTGCTCACCGCCGACTACTGCTACACGCCAATGACCTCAGTGACCAGCAGGGGCAGAGGTGAGGGAACAATTATTGGTTCTGTATATGGCCCCCCAGGCTTAGAACCTTGAATAAACGTTTTGGCAATGGGCACAAGTAACTCTAACCAGCTAAATACTAAAGTCCTCAGAAAGCAGTACAAACAAAAAACATGTTTTCACAAAAAGGTGACATTGTTAGTATAGTGCCATCATCTCCATCAGCTTCATTCACTCTACTGACACCTATATTCCTGTATTGATCAAGTTGATGTCTTACATTTTTACCTATTTATGCAGCAGGATACAGCCAATGTGTGCGTAATTTTTTATATTGCATCACCCTGTCACCTCCAACTTTTAATGTGAGTGCCTTCAAGAATGGGGCTGTCTAGAGATATGCATCCATTACCTTGTAAATAAAAGTAATTCTGAATTTTTGTTTTATGCCATCTGTGCATTTAATTTTGGAATATGGTCAGTCTGCACAGAACATGGTGTCTGACTGTAATATCTGTCCACATTTTTATACTACAAAGAGGATTTTTTTTTGTATGATCTTCTTGTACTTGAAATTGTATATATATATATTCTTTCTGTGTCATACCTTTAGTTTTTCAGCTTTATACTGGTTGTTCAATTTCCTTTATAGAATATCTCTTTCCATCACATACTGGCCTGACCTCATTGTAGTTTATTAAACATGGGCTAGGATTTTTCTTTTGGATATGAGACATTGTGTTGTCCTCTCTTCGCAGACATCACTCAGGCTGTGCAGGACATCACCAATGTCAAGCCTCGCCAGAAGAACCTGGCCAAGAAGGTGCTGAAGATGCAGGGAATCAGCCCCAAGAATGTGAGGAACAGCGAAGTAGAGGAGAAGGATGGAGTGGAGCTGGAGGATGTGGCTGAAGACAGCGAGGAACGAGTCACAGATGTGGGACAGCCGTTCATGTCCCCGACTGTGTCCCCTGAGGATGTCCCCGATGGAACCCAGATCAGCAAGGCCATCGACACACTGTGCAACATCATTCAGGAGCGCATGCATCAGCACACAAGGCAGGAGCCAATCGCCGACTTCTACGCCAAGGGCCGCTACGTGCTGGTCTCAGGAGAGTCCAGCTACATGGATCCAAGCTTTTGTTCCTCCTCCTCGTCCGGGGGACACGTGTTTGTCATCATCTCTGATGGCAGGATGTTCCCTAACTGCAGAGAGAAGACACCCATCCCCGTTCCTGCCCCCGCCTCCCCGACCTCCCCCGAGGATGGAGAGAAAGTTCAGGGTAGTGCCAGGTGGCAGAGTGACCACGAGGACAATGGTGTGGGGACCAGTGAGGAAGGGGACCTTGGAGAAAAGTACAGGGGCTCCCAGCCAAGACCAAAGCGCCCCAGGAGCAAGACCCCAGATAAGGTGGAGGTAGTGGAGTCTGTGGAGAAGATCTCCGGGGACAACAAAGTTAGAGATTACGAGGAGACGGCCACCGTCGTGGAGACCACCATGGAGAAGACCAGCAAGAAGAAGCCCACGGGCTAGTAGCCCTGAACCTCCCGACTGGCAACCGGCTTGGATGCAGTGTCTTGCTGCTTTTGTACGCCGTGCCTTTAATGTTTGAGAACTTGGGAGCGAGAGTTCCCACAGAAACAAACCATTAAAATTAGAACACGCAGAACCTGAAGCGCTGAAAGTGAATGCAAGCCAAGTAAGAGCTGCTCTCGGGGATGTTAACTCATCGGGGTCCCTGCCTCCCCCCAAAGTAATCGCACAACTATTGATTTTGCATATATAGTTTTTAATATCACTTCAATTGGCTGCCAGCTATTGCCCTGTCTAAACATATGTACGCTAATTGATTTCCTAATAAAACAATCATCCTTCAGAGAATGCCTGGTCCTTTTCTACCCAATGCCTAAGCGTAAAAATAAGCTCATCAGTATATATGTTGTATTTGTCATTTAATTTACATGTGGATTGTTTGGGAATTCTCTCTTTTATAGATTAGTTCTAATGCCTTTTTAATGTTAAACATTTTACATTACATAATGATAAAAGATACACATAAAAACAAGAAAAATATATTTTTTTCCACACAAAGTGATTTTCATGGGCGCTAAGATGCATTATTCATCAGTGCCGTGGAGAATTCCTGGATGTGAATGGATGTAGGCCACATTTTTGAAATCAGATGTCCACGCACGAATCACAGACTCAGATGTTCGATCTTCTGGGTAACAAAGTGGGGGCTGTTCTTAGAAGATGTAGGAAAAAAACTCACAAATACCTGTTTCAAAAATACTGTCTGTGGTGATGCTGTAAAAAACTAAGGTGCCTTTTTCCCAGTCTGTATTTCATATGGTTCAAACATTGTTAGCAATGAAATACTGGTGGATCTTTCCTTCACTTCCTGATGTAGGAGGATCTTATCTGCTCAATAGTTAGTGAAGGGATCTTTACAGGAGACGAAAGGTAGCCAGGACTGGACAGAGACAGCAGGACAGACGAGCGCAGCCAATCAGGACTCGAGTCACAGTGGTGGGTGTGACACACAGCTGATCTGTACCAATCGGGTGCAGAATACTCGTAAACAAATACAGCCCATTTCTAAGTAAGAAATGTACGCAGCTCTGTATGCAGAACAACAAATGATCAGTTAAATATTTGTGAGTCTGAAAAATGTCAACAATAAAAAAATAATTTTTAAGGTAAATAATCAATCGTCAGAGTCACCGGTCTGGTGCTTCTTCCAAAAATGAAATTAGAAATCTAAATAATTTGGTAATTAACAATGTGATGTCAAGCCTGTTTCAATTGCTCAAATGCTTTAGAAAAAAAAAAACAAAAAAAAAAAAACAGTACATTTATTCTTTTATACGTAGAAGGAAATAAATATTCTAAAATACTCTCGGAAACCACAGGCGGCAAAACTGATGACACATTCCTTTCCATTTTTTTATATAAACAACATTTGTCACAAAAATATAATGGAAAGAAACTGCTCTGTTTGCAAGATATTAAACTTTAAGTCAAATCACACAGAAAATCATTTACAGTCACAAACTGTACAGTGGGGACTTCATTTCAGAAGAACCAGGGTAGCTAATACATACAACATAATATAGTATATATATTCTACATATATATAAGGCAAAGTGTAAAAAAAAAAAACAGAAAACAGAAGTATTTTCTCCCTTTATAACAGATCGTTTGGAAATGATTTAATTGTTTTAATCTGGTTACAGGAAACATTCATGGAAAGAGAGCTAATTAACACAGAAAAGAGCTCAAAGTTGCAGGTTTTGGGGGCGGAATTAGAGTGGGTGGGGTTTTGTAGAGGCGGGGCTGGATTGTGATTGGATAGGAAGGGAAGGGGCGGGGCAACATGCAAATGCCTAGTTTTTACTCAGCAGGCTTTTGAGGCTCTTCTCCACTGCCTCGTCCAGTTCTTCCTCTAGTTCCTCCTTTTTGGACATGGCCAGTTTGGACTGGTAGTCGCGGACGATCTGATCGATGTAGGGCGCGCTCTGCGTCCCATGCAGCATCAGAGTCCACTCCTTCAGGACGCCCCTCTGGGGGACCTCGCCCTGGAAGCCTACCTCCAGCAGCCAGGTCCCCCGTGGGTCCTCGCCCCAGGTGTGGGTAGTCATGAAGGGCCACTTGTCGAAGCCCACCTTGGTGTCGTCGTCACGGGGCCTCCGGCTCAGCAGGATGGACTTGGTGCCCATGGGCGAGGTCATGTTGATGTTGAGGTCACCACGCCTGCTGGCATTCACGGTCACCACAGCCTGCACGTGCTCCAGGTAGCGGACGAAGTTGTCCTTCCCCTGGCAGGCGTCGGTGTCGATGGCCAACAGGAGCTTGCTGCTGGAGTAGAACGAGCTGCAGGGGGATGGGGAGAGAGGACCGTCACACCATCGCGTCACGACGTCACAGCTTTCCTCTCGCCACCTCAGCATCCCGCTCAGATAGTTTAAACAGACTCGGAAACTGCAAACAGCGACAGTTTGCACAAACTGCTGTATTTATCACGTAGTTTTCACTTACTCCTCTCCGTTGCGTATCTCATGTCTCGTATTTATTTTCTGTCTTTGTTGTGCCCTGACTGTTACAGTAGTTGTCTATTGTCATGGCGTCCCCAGTAGTAACAAGCTGCGCCAACAGAAATTTCCACCCCACTAGACTGGATGCGTTTGAGATGAAATTTTACAGGACAATATTGCGAGAAAAAAAATAACAAATGAAAAAATACGTAACGACCGAGGAAAACAACAGATAGCAAGTGGGAAACTGGGATTGTTTCGACACATATGTAGAATGAGAGGCGACAGACTGGAAAGTGACAAAAAGGATGTGAGGATGACCAGCGAGGAAGTGGAAATATGATATTAAGGAACGGTGTGACAGACATACAGAGAGCAGTGAGGTTAGCACAGAAGAAGGCTTATGGAGGAAGCTGAAAGCGGGATGTTATCAAAAACAGCCTCGACAGCCCCTCTGTGGACTATAGAGGTACACAGATAGAGTCGTGCAGGAACAACGATTCTGATTCTTATGTATGATAATGTAGACGTCATCATTATATGCGAAAGGTGCATCTTTATCGCTTTGAATATGCTGCTATGTTTTTGCCCATTGCACAGAGGGCAATCTGCTTATATCTTTTGTATTATAAAGCCAGCAAGACGGAAGGAAAAGGCCAACTAACTTTCTACCCCGTGGTCGATTCGTCATTTTACACTTTCTGAGGCCTGACAGGACAGGCAGGTTCTGGGTAATCCCACACCGTAACTATACAGTAAAGCCAGAGTACAGTCACAGTAAAGTCAGAATAAATCTGCCTCTAGTGTTTCCCATTCCAGTCCACATTTTTGCTCACTTCCAGCACGCAGCCAATCTACAACACTGACTACTGGTATATGAGTGTTGGAAGGTGGGAAGCAGCAAAAATGTGGACTGAGGACTGTTATGGGAAACAGGGATGCAGGCCAGTTTGTGGCTCTTCGGGTATTAAATGTACTGTCGAATTTTCCCTGGAGCTGTCAGAGTAAACGCCAGTAATGTCACCTTTAATGAGTGAGCCAGCAATGTGCAGCGTTACCATCCGATAGAAGCAGTGGCAAAAGGTGCTTGTTGGGCAAAAATAATTACAAGACCCTGAAATATGAGACTGGATGCCAGGCGCTAGTCCTTTAGCAGTAAGAACAGGACAATTTCATGCCAATTTCTTATATCTAACACAATTTTTTCTTCAAAAGCAATATAATTCTCATCGGTGTCTCTTTGGCTCTGTCGAGGCAGACTCCTGAGTATTTTATGATCACAGGAGAATTCCATTTGAATAGCTAAAACTGACGTTTTTATTGCTATAATTTGTTTTATTTTTTTTTTCCTACTTGGGCAAAGGATCTTATATTTTGCCTTGAAGGCAGAACAGTTTGTGACCCGGAAAAAATGCATTTAAAAAAAAAAAAAAAAAAAAGGCAAAATGGAACGTTCGGGTGCAGCAAAATGGGAGGGAATTTTAAGAATGCATCTAATTAGCGGGTATCGCGGAAACCTCCCTTGAGCAGTTTAGCCAAGTCCATGACGTTAGGCCCACGGATGATGCCGGTGCCCATCTCTTCGCCCTGCCACAACATAATGTGGCGTCAGAAACGCAGCCGAGCTGCAGAATTAACGAGACTAATCGCAAGTGCCATCCCTGCCCGCCATTTCTGTGGAAAATGTCACGGGATCGCCGTGTACCCGTGCTGCCAGAGAGACGGGCACGTCTGATGATTCCGGCATCAAAAAACCGGCAGGGGTGGGGTGGGGTGGAATGGGGTGAGGAGGTGGGGGGCGAGCTGCGGTGCGCGGAAATTCAATTCTCCTCACACAGATGGAGTCTCAACCGGCAGCTTCAGCGATACGGCCTTGGCGTTCCTTGAAAGTAATTAAGGCACTCGGTCATAAACCAGCCCAGTAATTGATCTTCGGTGAATAGGGTTGTTCGTGGTTGGCGGATGGTGGTGGGGGGGGAGGTGATAATGATAAAAAAAAAAAATACAAACACCTACTGAGACCATAAATCATCAGAGGTAATACTGGGGAGTTCTGACCCAGAGCTGGGGAAGAGGAGCCACCTCACATGGGCTGATGGCTGTTTTTAGCGAGCGAGGTTGTCTGCCTAACCGATGAGAAGCATCCCCCCGCCCACAACCCCTCCCCCCAACACGTGGGCTGTAATTACGGCCCCACTGCAGAAGGATGTGACCTATATTGGAGCATCACTGTAAATGGCCATGAAAACCAGGGAGACATTCTGTGCTGCTGGCCATCTACAGCCATCTGTGTAAGTGAGAAAAGTGCCGCATTATGTAATTTACGTGTCTACACACACACACACAAATATACACACCTACACATGCGCGCACAGATCAACCCATTTTCAGGGCTGCAAAAGTGGGATCTATCTGATGATGCCTGGTTAAGCTGTGGGCATGGGACTGGCAGGGAACAGGTATCAAACTCCAACAGGCAACCTGCCCTCTACAGGTAGAGGATGGAATCGTGTTTCTCAAGAGCAACACAGACACCGTTGGTGATTGGGAACCCAGAAGTCAGGGTCACGTTAAAGGTTGCACGCTGTACTCGACTATGATGCCGCGCGGCGTGACGACGTTGACGAGCGCTAACGTCGATCTCCCGGACAGTGTGACTGGAGAGCTGATTCGCCCCGGATTCGCTGCCATTTGAGGGTTCCGGTTAGGCTTTGTGTCTGCGGAGATGGCTTCCTCTCTCTGCAGTGCAATCTCTGGCAGATCCGTTTGCATTGCGACATTGCAGATGAAAGTGCAGCTATTTTATGTGAATACAACCCAAAGAATCGGCCAGACTGCGAAGCGGATATGTGAGCCGGGTAAGTCAAAAGCAATTATCCTGAAAATGAGAATCTCCACATCTCCTGCCTGCCGCGATGCCCAGGGGGGCCTTCGGGAGAAAAACAAGCCTGTTTCCTGTCTTTTTCTTTTGATATCTTGGGGGGAAAAAACACCCCAAGACCACCTTGCAGTAAGCAGGGTTAGACCTGAGTGGAGCCCAGCACGTCTGGTCTTCTTAGGATCTGGTGGCGGGTCCCTCTCTGAGTACCTAGTTAATTCCCAGTGTTCCCTGCAGTTTTTCCGGCACCCCCCGCCTCATTCCTGCAGCGCTCGCAGTTATGTAAGCGGGCACAGGGAGCGGCGCGTGGTCAGTGGGGGTTTTCACACCGCTGAGCTCACTCCTTCTCTGCCACTCGCTCGGTCTAATTGACATTGTTGCTATGGTACAGTACGCCCAGAAGCATAAGGAGGGCACTAATTATAGCCAAACCGAACAGCTACACACTGGCTTCGCAGACCAAGCGTGACTCCAGCAAGTCGAGGTTACATCCAGGCTGTCAAAGCCAGGTTCTCCCTGAGCAGAACAGGTTGTCCCCGAACTGAATTATTATAACCTTTGCCGCAGGGTGCTGGCAAATCTAACACAATACAGAAATATATATGTTACATTATAGTGGCCTGTTATACCAGTAAATCTTGGAATTGGTTTTATAGAAGCATTTATAGTAAATCAATTTTGTGTAGACTGTCTATACAAACCATACATGAATCACAATACAGCTTGTATTGTACAGTAATATGGAAATAATGAACATAAAAATGCATTTGTAAGACGGTTGTTTTTTTTGGGTCTCCACCAGGAGGCGCTCCCTCTTACTTACCGTGTCTCCTGCACAGATCCGGCTACACAGTGAAAGCGCTCTGGCACTGTCTTCCACTCCTGGGCCATCTTGACCATGCCGCCCGCGTCCAGCACGCCGTAGCCAAAGAGGTGGTTGAACTCCAAGCCCACGCCGTTGCGACGCCACTGGTGCACTTCGTCGTGCAGCTGGTTCCGCTTGGAAGTGAGCACCGTCAAGTGCTGCAGGTCCCTCCACGTCAGAGCAGGGCTGCATGGGCCAGAGCGGGAGTCAGGCGCGTGGAGGAGTCTATCTGCCCGGCACACGCTCTAGCTCCCTCCATAACAGATCCCCGATCGGCGTGCCCACCCCGAGTCCCGGTGCCGTCCAAACAGATTTGTCAAATAACCAAATGTTTACAAAATGCTCTGCCTGCTGCCTCCAACTTCCCATCAGTTAACTGGCACAATCAGTTTGATATTTTGCAACAGCACTGCAGTAAATCTGGAGGACGCGCTTATTTATGCCCTGTGCGGTTTGTGCTGTTATGTAGTACGAAAGTATGAACAGCCATATTAAGGGATAATTGAACAGATTAAACTATAAGGATGAAGATCTAGAAGACACATGGCAGTTCGGATCATAATCCTAAGACCAATTTCACAATAACCTCGGCAGGATAAACGGTGACTGGAAATCAGTTACTAAAGGCTAAACTCTCCTCACTGCCTGGCCCAACCACAACTAACGCAGAGCCCATCTATTCTACTCGGACTAAACTAAGCCTTCATTAGGAAGTCAGAATGCAACGATACATCTAGCATTTCAACAGTTAAACTGTGAGCGATGGAATTGTCTGGGGGGGGGGGGATCGATATCGCCACGACGGGGAGTAGCCTTGAGAAAAACCAGATGAGGGGCATCTATAACGCAAATAAACAGGGTTTGGGAAAATTGAAGCACCTGCCTCGTGTCAAGCAGGTAAATAATGGCGGCTCTTCCCTTAGTTCACCCGCAAATGGTGCTACTGGGTCTCGGCCTCATCTCTCCGATGGTCCTTCTGGAAAAATCCACAGCACCAGGTCTGTCGATCCGCTGGCTCGCGGGCGAAAGGAAGCTGGCGAACCGCTGTTTACTTTGTGTCGATCTCCCCCCTCCGACCCCTCCCGGCCCTAACATAATTATTCCTCGCTAACCAAACAGTGGGTACTTCACAGAGCATCCCATACCCCCCCCAAACATCCTCCCAACCACGCTTCTCACAACGACACGCGGCGCAGGGCGGGGGAACTGAGCTGAGAGAAGCAGCCAATGGCAGCCGCATCCTTGCAGTGAAGGCCGGGGGGGGGGGGTTTACTACCTGCGAGGCCTCAGGCCCTGTTTCTTAGAGCCTTCAGTGACACGTGACTCTTCCTCTTCAACAAGGGTTCCAGTCTTATGTGCGCGGAGAATTCACGTTTTCCATGAATCGTATCAGCGAAAGATGCTCTTTTAAAGGTCACTCACAGCGCAATCTAATCTTTACACAGCCCGCTGGGGAGAGAAAACAAACGCTAACGATGCATAATCATTTGCATTGTTACTAAACCTCAACACGAACTGAAATTTCACCACTGCGCTGAAGTTTTGAGGCTATCCATGCAAAGCTCCTTCTGCTTCTTATTAAATTAGGATTTCTCCCCGGCGTAAATAAAACAGCCATCAAAAAGGGTGCGTCTGCAGCTGTTTTCGTTTTCAGATCGCGGTCCAGGAATCCAAGAGTCGGTGGTGACAATGTGCTTTTTTTGTGTTTGTAATTCCAGACCCCCGTTCGTTGAGACTAACGATCGTGTCACACATGTGGTAACAAGGTAAAGATAGCGGGCAAATGCAGAGTACAATCTGCTCGTTGATGGAACACACAGTCACTTCCAATGTCCCCTCCACTCTAATCGTTCTGCCAGTTTTTTAAATAACGATGCAAATCCCTCCTTCCACGCCCACGCACGTGCTACGGAACATTTAAATCATAGCAACAAAACGAATTTCACATGCGTAACATATTAAAAACATAATTAACTGTCCAGCCTGAAAGCCTAATATTATAACATGTCAACCTCTATTCTGGGTCATATTTTATTATATATCGTTATTATTAGTATTATTATTATGATTATTATTAGGTGTTGTCAATTTGATGTTAACTTCTGCTGACCGTATGGACCTTATTCCCAAAGGCATATCCATTGCTGTGGCATTATGCATTATATGTAATTATACATTGTGTATTTATGTGTGCTAAAATAGTGAACCTGAAAACAAACAAGTATATACAATTGAGATTTAGCGCAATCCTTCTCCAGAAAAGAGCCTTTCATAAATGAGAATGTTATGTGCCTTCATATTTCTTTGAGGATCTTGCAGTTAAGGCTATAATTAGCAAGAGTAATGAGAATTAGCATAACATGTAGATGTTGCCATTAACACACTAAATCTGTGGGTGGCAGTGCTCCTGTCGGTCCACCCCCCCACCGCAACATTTCTGCCACCCGTTCCACCCCCCCTCTTCATGTGCTAGAAAATCTTTGGAGTATCCCTGTTTCCACACCTGAGCTCCTCATCACCAGAATGTTACATGGCCAAAACTATGAGGACACCAATTTTAATTAGATTAAGTGGCTAGATAAGCCACACCCATTCCTGAGACAGGTGTCATGTGATCTCCTGCAACAATCAATGCAGAAAGCATGGTTTTACAGGAGAGGTGAGCAATCTTCCACTTGGCACCATCGCAGGAAGCCGTCTTTCCAACAAGCCGGTTCGACACATTTCAGCAACCCCTAGAGCTGCTCTAGCCAACTGCAGGTGACAAGATTGTGGAGGTTGCAACGTCTAGAAGCAAGTTCAGCTACGCAAGCTTACAGACAGAGAGCTGATAGCCCAACATCAATACCCAACCTGAATGGCAGCAAACCCCACCAGCAATGTTCCAGAACGCTTTCCCAGAGGAGTAGAGGCTACTACAGCAGTAATGGGCCCATCGACTTCATATTATGGACAAACTGGTATCGCCTAATTCTGGCCATATAGGCTAGAGTTTCCCAACCCCTGGTACTTGTTGTAATCAGTAGTCCACTGGGCGACAGAACATAATGGTGGGTCAACTTTGTGTAGTCAACTCCATGAACATCAAAAGACTGGGAAGCCCTAACATCGTGTGCTATGGACTTAAACCGTGATGCCCCTCCCCCCACTAGATCTATTAAAAACAGGTCAGCATAAAAGGGCGCCAGTCACGTGTTCCTCATGTGCACCAGGTACATACTTGGCCTCCAGAGCCAGGGCGAAGACGCCGGCCGCTTCGGGAGCCGCGGCAGAGGTCCCCGAGTGACGGAGCGTGCAGTTCCCGTACAGATCCGTCGTGGCCTGCAAGAGAGACACCAAGGGTCTTGCCAACCATCAAAGGGAAAAACACAAGACGCACAGAGAGCTGGAGCCTGCAAAGAGTCTAAAACAGTCGTCCTGTTTATTTAACTAACTATAAAATCTCGCCCTCGCCATTGGAGGGAAATTAAAGGGTGGCCAACTGTTTATTCCGTCTGTTCGTGTGCTGGCCCTCCTGAAAATTGCCTCCTTTATGTTGAGCAAGCTAGATGTGACCTCCATTGAGAGCCACCACCGGGAAGGAGACAGCAGTTCCAGTCGTTTCGGGGGAGCAATGGGTAAATTTGAAACATTTGGAAAATCACGGCAATCATTAAACTGAAAAGGGAAAAGTCTGTCTGGTGACACTGGCAGTGTTTTTGGTGAGTCATTTCATTCAGGGAAAAATTCAGCAGAACACAAAAGGCTGTACCTGGCCATTACCAGCACGTTAAGGCTGGACATGAAACAGATCCAAGTCTTTGTTGATCTATTCATTGTAATTACTGTCATTTAGGGTGACCTAGAAACCAACAGATCCCCTTTGTTTACTGTGTCTTAAAGAAACACTGCACACTTAGAAGAAAAAATCTGGGTTTTTCCATTTTGTATTATCGAAAAAAATTTTGGAACTCCAGCAAGCCAAAATAACGTCTTATTTTACTAAAAAATAAGTGAATGAAATGATAAGTACAATGGAATGGAATATAATTATAAAGTTATTCAACATTAATTATGCTATGAGTAGCTAATTGCCATGTTTCTTCATTAAGTCTTTTTCAAAAGTTTTCAGCGAACAAGCATGTTCTGTCCCAAATTTGTGGACAGCACAGATCTGTCTACCATGGTAACTTCTCGCCCCAGGAACAGTCCTGACATTTTACGATACGAACCAAAAACAAGCACTGGACTTATTCCATTTAACTGGTCTAAACAGGCCGAATACCTATCCAATACTGTCCTTATCTTTGATTATTATAGTTCAAACTTGTGCTCCCAAACATCATTTGCTATGTCTTTGAAAACATTTCACCGCTTCCTCTAGAGGAAAAAAAATGAATCTGAAGAAGCTGTTGATGATCTAGTAGTAGGTCATCAGAACTATTAGGTACCTACAAGGCCATTAAACATCGAGTGGACCCAAAAATATCCTTCGGTCTTGCAATTCTTAGAAGTACTTGAAGAATATTGTGTTTCGTTTATAAAAGCCGGTATATTATTTTGTGCAGCCTGCTTTCGGGGATGGGAGTGAAGAACGTGGGACAAAATATACTCTGCATTCTCTAAGACATTCAAAGAACGCTGGCAGGATGAAGGGACAATTAGCAGCACATCCTTCAGGAAGCCCTTTTCCGGGAGAAAATGGGAGATTTCAGCTGAGTAGCCCCAGTGCGTGTTCACGTATGTGTGTGTCTCATGCAATGACGTCCAGATCACCCATTAAGGTGGGGAATTTCATCGTATCCTACTATTTATTTGGATTATGCTTAAGTACTAATATTTGTATTGTATAACAGTTACTTCCGTGTTTATCTATAGGGCGGAGTGTAGCTCAGTGGTTTAGGACACTGTACTTTGGTTGAAATCCAATGGTCGGCACAGTGATTTCACCGCTGGGCCCATGAGCAAGGTCTGTTACCCACAACTACTCCAGGGGCTGGCTTACCCTGTGTTCTCAATCATACATGACTTTGGAAGCATCTGCTTAAAAAAAATGTAAATATGTTTTTTTTAGCAGAAGCTTTTGACAAAAGCAACGTACAAGTGAAAAAAACGTTGGAGGCAGAGAGCTGGGTCACCCAGCTTATGTCCTTGCAGAAGAGTTAAGGGCCTCGATAAAGCACCCAGCAGTGATGTGATTACTCTGCCCGCCCCAGGATTTGAACTCACAAACAATCACCATCAGGCAGACAGAGAGCCCCAACAGGGATTCGGGGGAATTCAATAGTGGAGCTCGCATGAAATCTGTGAAATACATGCTGTTATTTCAGAGTCCCTCCTGAAACTCCATCCGATCTAAAACACGACCAGCGTGACAGAAAGGAGTTACAATTCTCCAGTCAATGCTGCAATCAGTGCAAAAATATGGAGCTCGAAAGGAAACTGGGGCTGCTGTTCCGATTTACATTTCTCCAAAGCGTTCCCGCTCATGCAACAATGGAGCTCTGTGCTCATCCTCTTGGCTAAAACATCACTTGAATAACAGAAAACTGTAAGTAAATGCAGAGTTTCATAGAAAAAATAAAAATTCTTGAAAAAGCTGACTTCGTAAGTACTGTTTCTGATGTGCAAAAACAAAATCAGGTTGATTGAGAGAACTCCGATAGTAATGTGAAAGTTAGATCCAGTACTGATGTTTCCCTGACCATTCGGGCAGGTGTATTACTCAGAGGTGGACAGTTCAGGTCCAGAAAGCAAAAATCCATACCAGGATTTTGTTTCAACCAACCAGTTGAGAATAAAGAGTCACAGTGACTGAGTACTCAAATGATTGGTTGAAGCAAAATCTTGGTATGGATTTTTAATTTATGGACCGGAACGATCCACCTCTCTCTTTGCTGTGGACTGCTCAGCAGTCTGAAAAGCTCTGATATTTAACAGGCCAGACAGGAAGTGTGTCATCGCCTGCACTCACCACTCCCGCCTCTGGGTTCCTCTTCCTGCCGTTGCTGAATGTGGACGCTAGGGTTGAGGAGCAGCTTTCGTCGTAGAGCGCCGTGCGCCCGTCGTTGATGGCCGAGTTGATGGAGATGGTCCACATGCTGGAGGCGTAGCCATCACAGTTGCAGTCGTCGTAGCTGCCGCCGTCGCCAGACGCCCAGACGAAGATGCTGCCCTTGCCCCCGCGACCCTGGCAAAGCGCCCATGTCAGGACAGTATGGTCACAGGTAGGCAGAGGCGGACATTTCAGGTCCAGAAAGTAAAAATCCAAACCAGGATTTTGTTTCAACTAACCAGTTGAGTACTCTCTGACCGTGACTCTTTATACTCAACTGGTTGGTTGAAACAAAATCCTGGTTTGGATTTTTACTTTCTGGACCTGAATTGTCCGCCTCGGCAGGTAGGTGGACTCAGGAAAACCAGATACCTGCAGCTCTCTCAGTAATGGTCACCGTCTCTGTCTGAGACATCTCCGCTTAATCTTGGCCAAACATTGTGAAGTACCAGTCAAAAGTCTGGACACACCCCTAAGGACACCTCGAGGTTATGTAAGTGCTGCATTACAGTGCTGGTTCTAGCTTGTACGGCGCCCTAGGTGAACCCCCACTTCAGCACCCGCGCCCGCCCCCCCCCCAAACAAAAATTGCTTTTATCTTATGAGATGTTAAATACTACTCTTGGTTGTGCAAAATTTGGTATGCCTAACTTCATTGCCTTGAGGTGAGTAGCACAGGTAAGAGGGACACATGCATTAAAAGCAAGTGTGTCCAAACTTTTGACAGGCACTGTACATTCAGAGCCGAGCAGGCAAACCCTTCCTGGCTGGATATTATGCCCATGTCAGTTAAAAACATAACACATCATATTCAATGACTTTGGACAATATAAACAACATTATATTATATTCTGCCCCCACTGTTTCATGTGACCATGAAAAAAACCAGGAATTTTCACAATGACCTATTTTGTCCTTGCAGAAGGCAAGACTCCTAAAGCTAATCAACATTTATTATTGATATTTTGAACCTGTGTGAACACAGAAAAAGTGGCTCATTCGTTTGAGACGTTTTTCCGGATCATGGCTGAAATCTAAGCAGAGTCATTTGCCCACGGAGACCGGAAGCCTTCCATTTTGAGGCACCAGTTTTCCTGGCATCGTCTTGCTCTGGGCAAGGAGACTTGGATGGCTGTAAAATTGCAGCTCCGCGAACCTAACAGACACCTGGGAGTCTCTGGGCTACAGGTCGCCAATGTAGTTTTGCTCCTCGAACAAGCAGCTATGTCTCCCAGATGATAACTGGGGGCTCGTCCTCGTCATCTGCTTCCTAGTTGGCAGGCATGTTTGCAAAAGCCTTGGGGTGATATAGAAGTGGCGCTGAGAGACAGAGACCAGGGCTATAAGCCAAAAAAAGTAACAGTGATTCGATGTGATAAAATCACATCAGCCTATTTTTTCCATGACATACTGAACACCTTTGGCTAAATTTTCCTCGACAGGGACGTTGTTCCCTTTCCTTCAAACAATAATGAATAAGGTAATATGTTGCAAGCAAGAGCTACCACATCTACCTACAGTATATTAGCACAATGCATCAGTGAAGGAAATCTCAAACAAAACCGCTTCTTTTCAGCAGTCTGCCAAGAGGGGGGGCCGCCATAGCCTTGGCTCATTCTTCAGCAGAAATCTTGCCAAGGCCGAATCTCAGCTGTGCTTTGAACCACTTTCAAAAAAACGCCCCCCCCCCCTCCCCATCCATAAGCTGATAAGCTCCTAACCCACAATAATGCTTTTTTCTTCAATCTCCTCTCCCTTGTACCTGAGGGCTCTTCGCTCCATAACCACGTCTATTCATCTGACAGGCGGACAAAGCTGATGGTCAGTTTTCAAAGACAAATTGGCGTTGAGGCTAAAACTGACAATTAAGGGTAATTTTATTCCTGCGACCCATGCATTAATTACTTTAATAACACACCATGCTAGACATTTTTCAGTGGGGTGTAATTATGCAAAATTAATCGAATAGCCTCCCAAAATTCACATTTTTTAATACCTGTGCATTTTTTATGGGTTATAATCTTTTTTTTAAAAAAAAATAATCCTTGTCTTGTAAGCAGCACCCCAGAGTAAAGCCTATGACAAAAATGCTTAAAGGCCAGGCAGTACAATATCTTTCTGAGTCTGTTTCTTCCTGTGTGATACATTCACCAGGAACTTTTTTAACAAAATAATGTATGAATTAAACGCGACAACATGGTCACCGCGATTAAGAACTGAAAGCCAATTACAGGCCAATTATGGGCCAGAAAAGGCTACAGCAGGTGTCTGTCTCTCTGACACTGATGTAATAGGCCAAGGAAGAAAAAGACTGTAAACTAAATTATTATAAATGAAACAACCTTGAGTAAAAGGGAAACTAAATTATGCACAGAAGAAGAATTCAGCTCAGATTAAATTTTAGTAAACATGCCTTAGATACGAGATTTGACTGGTAACATAGACTTCTTTGCCAGTCATCCGCTTAATGGCAGGTGAAAACAACAAGATCACACGGCCCCGTCGATACCTTGTTGACGCCATCTGCCATAGCCTGGAGAGTCAGCTCGCGGGGGCCGTCCACAGTCTTGCCGTCATCGGTGGGGCCCCAGCTGGCGCTGTAGATGTCAATAACCTGAGGCATGTGGCTAATGGATGATGCCTCGATGATGTCAGTCATGAATGGCTGGTCCAGCATCCGGATGCCTGATCGAGAGGAGAGGATAGGAGGGTTTATTATCAAAGAAACAGATATGAAAACCCAGATCTAAGGTCAAGACTACGAGTCCAGGATTAGATCGATGAAATGTTGGGTTTCCTTTCGATGAGACCACAGAACAGCACGTGGTTCCATCGCTGCTTCCAAAAGAGTTGATTCAGGGTGTGTGGTACCAGTCAAAGGTGTGGGAACACCTACTGAAAAACATTTGTTTTCCAACAAAGTAAGTACCCTAAGCACACCTTGAAGTTATGTAGGTACCCCATGGGCGTCGCCACCACGCGTCCCCCTCACATTTCATAATTATTTGTTTTAATTATTAATTAATTTAATTATTGGGACCCCCCCCCCAATAAATATTAGTTCACCCAGCGCTGTTTCTATTGCTTTGCGAAAGAATCCATTCCACTTGATCGATATGAGAATACACATAGCACTGAAAGACCACTCTGGGTTTCATTAAAAATTTCTGGGGAGGGTCCCCAGACCCCCGGCCAGTTTGCCCCCCCCCCCACCACATTCACCCCTGAAGTACTGTATTATCTTGTGAACAACAGATGATGTGGTTCCCACTCTCTCGATCTAAACCCTGGCTGGACCGAAGAGTAAAAGCAAAGTAGTATACTTGTGGCCAGAACTTTGGTAAATTCCTTTAGGACTGCTGAAAAAGCTTTCCTGGTGGCTACATCAGGATTGAGAAAATGCCAAGAGTCTGCAATGCTGTCATTGAAGCAAAAGGAGGCTCTTTTGGAGAGCCTAAAGTTTAAGAAAATTTAGAGATTTTGAAAACTTTGCTTGGTATTTGCAAAATATGCATTACTTCATTGCCTTGAGGCATTTCACTATGTTAGATAACAGCTAAAATAGAGACAGATGCATTAAAAGCAGGTGTGTCTAGACTTTTGACTGGCACTGTAACTAAAACCAGTTTAAAGTCCAACCCTACAGTAGCCTTAGCTCAGCTTCTAGGTTACAGTGAGAGAGTTCCAGGAAATAATAAAAATAAACTGAAGGATAATTTATTGATCCCTCTTTACACCTCCCCCAACTTACTCTCTGCACATGACAGCAAGCCTGCCAGGGAAGGGTAGCCACCTGCAGGGGCATCCTGGGAGCCCGGGATGAAGGGCCATGCTCAAGAAAGGTTGAGGCAGGCCTTGAACCAGCAACCTTTGGATCACAGGTACGGAGGCCTGACTCACTGAGCCACACACTGCGCCCCAGGAGTTCAGCTAAATCCCTGGGCAGCATTAGCAGGCAACAGCTGAGGCTTCTTTGGACAGTTGCCAATCCAGGACTCAGGCGCTTTAAATGCCCACAATAAGCAAAGTCTCTATTCTCACCCACCTTGTATACTGCTTTTGTGTGTATTAGTGCTATGCCCCTTTTCCAAGGAAATCCTAGAGGAAAGTGCTGCAGAGAGTACTGCAGAAATTGAGCTGTCACTTCTTTTTTTATCATAATTGCAGAATCTGGGGCCAAAGCCAGCAGGCGTAATAACTGCGGTATTGTCTCCTGCGCTGTTGAGGTAATGCTCTAACACCTGGGTGTACCACTGCCTGCGTTATTTACTTATAACACATAAAAGGTGGTGCGACCGTGCAGTGTAAGTAACCACGCTGAGGGAGCGGGGCTGCGGAATCGCAGGGCGGGCTGCGGTAGCCGCATGAGCCAAGCATACCTGCGACCTTGGAGTTGTATGCCACACCCACGCCACAGATGTTGTTGTTGGCTGCCGCGGAGACCTCACCGGCACACCTGGTTCCATGGCTGCAAGTCAAATCACAGATGGATAACAGCAAAATGTCAGAACATAAGACGCAACAACCCTTCTACGTGCATTCGATGCGCGCGTTGATGCGGGCGCAGGCCTGAGCCTCTTCCCTCAATCTACCAGGTGCTTCGTCGGCCTGGCACTTAGGGCCTCTATCGATCTGCCATCTTGCCAAAATATCTGAGTCGCCCGTTTGCCAGCCATGATATTGCGGAGGCCAGTAATCGATGCAGGCCCCTCGGAGCTGCAACGCCGGCTTGGGCCAAGAATAGAGAAATCGCCAGGAGCTGCAGCTGTAACTTCCCCTGCAGTTCGGATCTAATTAAGCAGAGGGTGATTGATTTATCTGCAGATGCAGTTAGCTAACATGCTAAAACAAAAGCACGACGGAGCGGGCCGAATCAGCCCTGACCACGGACGGTATGCTATTTATAAACAATCAGCTGATTAGCTCATTCCCCACACACACACCTGCAAACACACACACTCGAATGCTGAGCCAGACCCACTATTAATCAGCCTCAAATCGCTCTCCTGGGGGCTCTGGAGGCATAAAGGCACGGGTCACGAGACAGCGAGAGGGGGAATGCAAAGCCTCGTCCCTGGGCTGCCCTTGAGCCCAGTTCCTTCTTCTACCGTGTGCTAACTTGATCGCGTTTCAGGTGCCAGAAGGTCACAAACTGCACAGCGTGGCAGCGGGAGTGTTCTCAGGTTCTGCTGCGGCACCAGACAACTGGCGGTCGACGCCCACCATGACGTGGTCATCTTGTGCCAGTCTTCATGGCAATGGTGAAGCTAACATGACTACCACTAGCCTTTAAGAACACGAGATGCAGCAACTAATCATAATAGGGTTTTAAAAAGGGGGGGGAATTGCTCCACTTCAAAAAGAGGTAGCACAGTCCTTGATTGTGTCCTTACTTAATCATGCGTCAATTTTAAAGTGATCCACCTTGTTTGTGTCTACCACTAACTGAGACCTCAACCTCACCCCCATTCCAGAGACTGCTGGATGTACCAGGTCAGGCACTGAGAGCCCTGAGGCAGATCTTGACAGTGCTACGTGGACAGAAAGGCAAACACGAGGCTCTGAGCAGCTCCCCTCTAAGCTTCGTCACGAATGCTACGCTACACTAGATGCCAGACAGCAGGGATATGTAAGGGAATAGGTGGTCTGGCACAGGACGGGTATCGCTGACCTTTTTCCGGGTACCTTCTAACGACCTGCCAACAGCCACGACACGCACGCCCGACCTTGTCTGCAAGTTTACCTGTTAAACCAGTCATCCGTGTAGCGGGGGTAGGGGTAGGGGTCATTGCTGCTAAAGTCATAGCTGGCCTCGGCATTCTGAAAAGAGAAGGGCCATAAAAAGAGAGTTACGGGACAAAATCTGCAAAAAGAAAACATAAAAATAACTACGTGGAAACACATAAAGTCTTCAAAGAATGCTCAGCTGTCACAGCCGAAGCGGCAGATCAACAAATCGAGGAGTCCAAATAAGATGCGACTCAGTGGCTGAGAGCAAATTCATCTTCCCCAACCGGGCCCAGTTCTGCCTCGTAAATGAGGTGGTAACTGCCGGAGGATTTAGCATAGTGCCCGGGACGCCCATTTTTTAAGGTATGTCATTTCCGTCAGCGCTGGAATTGAAATTGGACAAATGGGGAAAACGGATGCAGGGGCTTTAAAAGCCTGTCAGCCGAACCATCGATTAGCTGAAGCGTAACGAGGCAATGGCTCGCAGAGAATTCGGCTTGGCGTGCACCTCCGACTCCTTACGCAATTCACCCGTAATCTCTGGTGATAGCCTCGGCCTGTTGCGGTATATGATGTGCCCAGTCGGCTTGCTGCGGTGACCCGTACTGAGCCACACATACATAGCATGTTTCGCGTCACTCGGCATCTGCCTTGATACCTTTGCTACCTTTGTGGTTGTGCACATTGATTCTGACTCCATCAGACCAAACAGACCACTGGTGCAGAAAACACAATAGTTAACTTGTGTGGCAAGCTGCTGATAAGTGACTGACGTATGGATGTTTCATTACCACCAGCTAACATTTGAATTAGCCATCTTACTGCCCTTCTGATGCTGTTTGGAAAATGTGCACAAAAACATCAGTGAAGCAATGTGCTGTTGTTAGTTACCTCTGCCGCCCCCCAATGGATCGGTGTCCTATAGAAAACCAAATGAGCTCATGAACAACCAAGTCCACTTGGCTTCTGCAGAAACCATTACTTAAGAGACAGGGGCTTTGTTTTCAGGAAACGGCCTTCAGGAGAAAGTGATTACAGAAAATATAAGCTGAACAACAATCCTTTGAATGTTCGTGCCAAAACTCGCTATATTTTGAACCCAGAGAGTAAATTCTGCACTGGAATTTACGCTAAGATCCTGTTTGGAATTGATCCTGTTTACGGATTCATGCAGAACTGGAATTTACACTAAGATCCTCTTTGGAATTGACCCTGTTTATGGATTCATGCATAAATCAAGGTCCTTTCAGTTCTATTTGCCTGGCAAACAGGTTCCACAGAGCAGGTGTGTAAGGACTGTGGTTCTTTCCTCGCTGGTGTCCGGTTCATTTCACGATATCCTGGAAATACCCCAGATAAGGTGGGGGGGACGCATTGCTGGCAGGCTGACTAAAAATACCAGGCACTGTCCACAGGGACAGCAGAGACACGTAGCCACCTTTCAGAAGTGCCAGGTGTGGGTACAGGAGGCGCCATACAAAGAGGGCCTGTCGACCGCAGGGATACAGCCACTTCACAGAAACATCGCGGGCAAATCTGACATTTTGAAAGGGGTACATCTAAAGAAATGTCGAGCGGGCTGCGGGATTCGTCTGGAAAATTGCCTGCAAGGTTTTCTCTGTATCTGAGCTGCCATCTGAGCCTCAGACGAAGACCCCCCCCCCCCCAACCACACCTCTAATTCTTTTATTAATTAAAAAATATGAAAACCAAGGAGTCTGTAACTGGAGTGCAGCGAGCAAGTGGACATCAGAACAGGAACGACAAATAGCAATTACGGATTTTAATGGTGAGCCATACCAAGAATATAGGAGAAAACTGGTTATCGTGAGCTGGCTCATTCTTAAAGACAAAACAAATCACAACATTAAAAATTAATGACTACAATGTAAGAAAAAAATATTTATTTGTTCAGTTAATTAACTGAATTACTCCCACACTCTGTGTAACGTATGAGTAAATAATGAGTCCTAAGCTGTGTAATATTCTCTTTCAAACCATACTTGCCTTTATACTGCATGCTGTTTGATAAGTTTAACGAGCCCCAAGTCACAAAATCTTTTCATGTTATTCTGAACAAATTCAGATATTCCATAAAAAAGCCTTCATCCAGATGTTTTGGGGTCTAGTTTTCAGTCAAACAAAGGAACTTCTCACATCAGGTCATCAGGTCTGCCTCAGGAAGAGATGTATTATTTATTGGTGGTGGGGGCGGGGGGGTGCTGCAATCTTCTCCAGCATCGCATTATATTTTCATGAGTCTGCATAAGACACGAGCCCCGTGGTGAAGTGACGTCGGTGGGTTGCCACGGTAACATGATGGAGAACGGGACTCCTGTTTCCTCCCCCAGTATAAAGACACTGTTTCGGAGGCATGTGGTGGCAGGTTGTGCTGCCTTGCCAGCATTCGTCATGATACACAGCCCCTGGCCGGCATCCATCAGCCTCCTGCCCCCTCCCCACTGACTCAAGCAAAATCAGTAATTGAATGAAATCCCCCCCCCCCCCCCCCAACAAAATAACCACTAATCAATTAATAACTGAGGGACATTTCTGCGGAAGCTTCTTCTTTTCTCATGCTGCTTCTCATCTAATTCTCTCTAATTCTCTCAGAGAACAGCTCTTGGGTGACAGCTTTTAAGTGTGTCTCGTAAATGCTTGGTGACTGTTTGGTCTGAAGCAGCCCAGGATACACAGACATACGCATACAGTACGACACTCAAACACGTGGCGACACGTCCACGCAAGAGCACCCTTAAAATATCGGAGTAATGCACCATCGAGAAAAGACACCCTATTGAATCCTCCCTGTAATGCTTTGTTTTGTTGCGGCAGAAATGTGAGCCGAGCTAAAGTTATTTTTGCCTCCGTTTTCATCTCATGCTGCCTTGTGTCACATTTGAAACCCTCAGTGGCTCAAGGACACATGAAGGGCACCCTCCCTAGTTATTTTTCGAGATTAAAAGACATGTCGGAGTGTTTGGGGGAAGCGAGTGCTGATCTCAAGCTCAGTTAAGTCCGCTCAGACAAATGCGGCGAGGCCTCTTTGTGCCCCTGCCAAGGCACATCCCATCTCCATGCGAAGCATGGGCAGCATCTCTGTTTGGGCACAAAAGCAAGAAATGCACATGCACGCAGCTTGTTTGTGGTTTTTTTAGATGTCACGATATCCGTTTGACAGGAAACCTCGTATTTTCGCATCATCGTCCGAGATCAAGGGCTGGCTACTGGCCAGCCGGCCGAGTGCCTTAATCACCGGCACGCTTGGCCGAGTCTCTCGTCTCGTCTTCGGAATTTTGAGCTGGGAGCCGCGGTCATGTGAGTGATACCTCCAGACAAGCCCAGCTGGGCCGCAGCCAGAAGCTCAGAACACAGCAAAAGCTGGCGGCTGGGCGGACGCCGGACCCCATAACCGCCCGTGAACACAGGTTCCCGAGGTATGACGGCAAAACGAAGGACGGAATGCAAGCTTCCAAAACAGGCCATACGGCTTACTTACATAATTCAAGGCAAGATCCGGGTGCAAGTAGTCAATACCTGTGGGGAGGCACACAGAGACATCTGCTATTGTTATTGCCTGTATATTGCACTTCTGTCCTGTAAACTATACAAAGACATAGAACATTTTGTCATTCATAATTAATTAGTTATGTTTCAGGATTTCTGTTAAGACTGAATAAACGATCACGCTAGTTTATGAAAATCATGTATTTTTCCTATTTGTTATTAACCCAATAAATATTAAAGGCTGTATTAATTAATGCATTAATACATGTTAACTCCCTTGTTGATTTTGCAAAAACAAGGCTCTGTTTAGTCGCATGGCGCATTATTTAAAGCCCATTGTTTAAACACAATGCAAGCGCAGCCGCAGCCCTCGCAGCAATACGCGCATCTCGAGCTCATAGCATCTGCAGCACGAACAGGCCGCCCACCGTCGTCCATGATGGCAATGGTGACTCCTTTCCCGGTGTATCCCAGCTGCCAGGCTTCCGCCACATTGAGATCCAGTCCCGGGGTGCCGTCCGCCTGGCCCGTATTTATCTAATCAGTCACACAATATGGGGCCGTCATGTGGGGGCGGGTGCAAATCAGCCCCAAGGGCCCAAAACACAAATGTCACCGTTACAAATGCTCGCCTTGTCAGTCCAGTGGGGGGCGCACTTAGAATGACAAGTTAAATAAAGGCATGTCTTGTAAATAAAAACTTGTGATCTGCTACACAGCAAAGTACACGAGAAAACGTTTTAAAACAAAAAAAGAGGGTGACCTTTGTGGCACAGGCTACTAAAGCGACACATCAAATAAAAAACGAATTCAAATTAATTCATTATTATAATTATACCCACAACAACAATGGCCAGAAATTAAAATCAAAAACTTACCAGATACCACTGCTTGGTGAACAAGGGGTCGTTTATGTTGACATCGATGTTATTGATGTCTCTGTACCCCCGCTTCGTCCGGCCAAATCCCTCCTGCGGAAACACTTTCATCATCTGGCGGAGGACACCAGAAAAAGGAAAGAACAGTCAACCAACATGGAAAAATTAAATATTCTAAAAATGTCAAGAAAAATCACTTTATATACAAAGCTTGTACAGAATAAACCTTGTGAACTCCCGCATTTTCTGTCATATTTTATTGATAATTTTGACAAATCCAGGGACTTTGCAATTCAATGATGCAGAGCATCAGCCAGTGAGCCAGCTTTTCCATCCACGGGGAGGGGGAACCCCCCTGGAAATTCACAATGTCTGCTGGAGATTTGCTCTCTTTCGAAAATATGGAAACGTATACTATTCCAAACATCTCACGGCAAGAACAACTCGCTTCCCATGTAATCCATCTTCCCCTGCCGCTGTTCTGCTGACGGCCGTGCATAAATCACACACCCTTCCCAAAACCTCAGCAGCTCCTCCACCAGGCACCAGCTGTGCGTTCACACGGCTTGGCAGCTGCACCCTCAGATGTTCTTGGGTACCTCCTCTTTCTCCATCAAGGAGTCCACTCCTCACCTTTACCCAACATTTAGGAACTACACAGGAGCCTGGCTTCTGTGGACAAGATTTATCATTTAGTCTAAAGATTCACAAACCTTGACTAATAAAATAAAGAGGGCATCATTTTGGATACCTAAGACTTAGTATTAAAATACAGCAGATGCAGATTTAGAATTCAAGGCCATCGGAGGTACAATCAAATGCTTTCTTGTGAGGTATTGATACCATACAGTAAATGTATAAATTCTTCCTAAATGTAATAAATTTAATTTACTGCAGAACAAAAACAAGTTCAATTGTGTTGTTTTGAAGGCCGATAAAAAATTATAACAGTGTTTTTTTTTTTTTTTTTGTGATTATTACATAGTGGGGACCGGATTTCCCCACAATGTGATAAAAACCAGTAACTTTTTATCAACCTTCAAAAGCTTAGTCACCTGACTTTTCCATTACGGTTATACGTATCATATTACTCCTAATTCAGTCTTAGAACATACAGGCAGTAAAGAGTATCATCAGTTCAAAGACACGTCCGGTGAGTGCACACGACTACTTTCCATATAGGCCATTATTCAATCGACTCTAATTTCTGAGATAAGGCTGACCTTAATCTTCAGTGTCAAACAGGTGGGGAGGATCCGGGGAGTCAAGACTGCCTGTCACAGAGCTCTCCCCAGGCTATCCATCATGAACCACCATCCTGGACGCCTGAGAACATCTGGCCCTGCGTCTGTGCCATACAAGCTTAAGAAGACCAACACACAATGTCAGTGTCTCCAAGACCAAAGCCAACCTCAACCATGTCAAACAGAATTTGTGACAACGCTACCTCAAAATATCTCGATCACACTTATAGTCAAAGGCCCTTTATTCGAGTTCAACTACTAAAAGGCGACAGATTTACTTGTTCCACAAACCATGGGCTTCCGAAGGATATTTCCTGAGCTAGTTAAGAGTACCGCTGAAATTCCTTCCATTCTTAAATGAGACTGAATAAATGGTCAGAAAACTAGCATTAGCATGACAGCTACAAGACATCCTGTCTGGGATAAAAACTGGTTCCACCACTCTCTCCTGGATACCTCATAACTCCCACGAGGGAGGAGCAGTTCAGTCACGGATTGATATAATGTTACTCACTTTGACAAGTCAATCGCATGGTGGGATAATTCTACAGTGCTCGCTGGGTGCCTGTTAGCATGTCGTTACTTGATATGTATTACTGTTGTTGCTGACTCCAGCTGCAGCAGCTCTATTAAGTGTAAGTAACGTGAATCTTGCTTTTATGCTATCATCAAACCAGCCTGGATAAGAAAATTGCAAACAAAATTGATCATAATAAAGCCAACAGTTTCCTAACAATCTCTGAGAGGCATCTGGCCATCTGTAAATAGCCATTTTAAAACCACATCTGTCTAAGTATCTAGATGTGTTCCAGCTGAGAGCCAGGGCTCTGCATCATACAAGACCGGAAAGCTACGCTGGCAAAATAGTAGCCGAGAGTTAGCATCAAGGATGGCAGACGAGCAGCTAAGGTAACAAACCAACTGTGCAGAGGGTACACAAATACAGGGAAATATAGTAGGTGCAGCAGTAGCATGGATGTAACCAACCAATAGCATGCAGTCTTGGTGACGATGACACAACGTGCAATCAAAAAAATTGTTTTGTGCTGACTTTGTAAATAGGATGTTCTCAAATCATCATCAAAGTTGGAATAAACACAGAAAGGGTTTACAAAACACATTTGATTTACACTAGATAAAGATCACCGATTAAGCACACCTCACTCAAGGCCAACAATACGAGTTGGTGACTATACAATGGGGGCGAAAAAAACCCACAAACACCCCCGCAAACCACCTTCTTTCTCTACACCCGGATGTTCGGATTATTTACAGCAGCCTGTGGTGTCAGCCAGTTCAAAAGGCAAGAAAATCATCGCGAGTTTGAGTTTTCTCTTGGGAGCGGTAGATGATGATGGTGATGCTACTGAAGAATGCGGTACCCTCCCCTGTTAAGGCAAAGACCTTATTGCTTTTGTTGTTTCATGATGCCAAAGTAAAAGGGGCTCAAATTATCCCTGAACCATAAAAAGGAAGCTCACAAGCCCAAATAAAGAGACATGAAAAATAGTTTTCATTATTGTCACAACTATATATCGAAAACATTTCAAACAGTAGCAACACTGGGCCCGACTTCACTGCTCCCACACTCCCACCAGAAACATCCGTGACCTATAACTGGGGACCCGTCATGGAGCTCATTTTAGCTCGTCCCACGGGATTCAGTCACTCAGAACAAGAAAGATTTCCGAGTAAATCTGAAGGCACTGCGCAGCCGCTGGGTCTGTAACAACCCTGATTCCGTCTCTAGCATTCCTGCATCCATGTTAAAGATCTCTGTTACCCTTTGAAGCTAATGGATGTTTCATTCAACAGCTGAAAGGACAGAGGAGACAGATCATGTCTATGTGGAGATAAGAGCAAACAAGTGCAAGCAGCTCTAGATAAACAAAGCAGGCCTCTCCGTATGAATATTACCCAGCAGTGGAAGTAAATGGAAATTTAATCAATACTCTCTGTAACTCCACTAAATGCTGTTTTGGAAATGGGGTGCTGAAGGACTAAAACCCATTTCTTACTTCTTCTTAACCTGACTGGTAAAAGCTCACTCCTGGCAATCACGTAGCAGAAATAACAGCACACTGTGTGACGGACTAGCGAGTGCTGGATTATTTCACTCACATATAATGAGAAGTTTAATTAGGTATGCTGCTCTGTTTACATACATAATAAACTGTGATAATAACAATATGTGATTGTGTGTGTGTGTGTGTGCCCTTAGATGTACTGGCACCCAATCCAGGGTGGCCCCCCTGCTTCCCCTCCCTCATCCTTGTACTGGATGGATGGATGGATGGATGGATGGATGGATGGAGCTCATTGGAGTTTTACTTACAGAAAAATGTTCTGAGAGCAAAAGGAAAAATTATTGCTTCAGAGGAAGGAGGAGGAGGGTCCCAGCAACTAGAGGAGGCAGGACCAAAACATCTGATTGGTTGGTCCCATCTCCTCTAGTTGCTTGGAACCACCTCCTCTACAATCTGATTGGTTATCTCTCTGAACCAATCATTTTTCCTTCTGCCATTTCTGTGTAAGTAAAACTTCCATGGGCATGGATGGATGGATGGATGGATGGATGGATGGATAGATAATAACCATAAACATATACATATGTATGAAGGCAGCTTTTTAAATAGCCAAACACCTAAACAAAACTGAGTAATTTTTACAAAGAAAATCCAGACAAATGGATGCTTTTCTTCATCTAAATGGACTCTCCTGCATAAATCTCCTGCACAAATCCTAAAAAATAGACTCTTCAATGCGAGACACATATCAAATTCGCTGCAACCAAAACCATAACAACGAAAGCGTGATAAAAACAAGACAGAGAGCGGGGCCAGAGGGACAGGGAGCTGCAGTCCATTCGACTCGTGTGGCAGGTCAGGGGGAGGCCGTGTCAGATCAATAACTGCCAAGGTACATATGGCCATATCAGATTATTCATTAAACACGGGCAACCGACACGTTCCTCTGCCAGACCCCCTCTTGTTTATTTTGCTTTATATCCATTAAACATATTAGCACTGAAAAGTGGATTACATTTATTTTCATTAACGCCATGCTAGTGGCGAACGAAGGGCTGCAGGAGGCTTGCAGCACAAGTGCTTCTGGCTCTCAAAGGGCCTAGCTGGTCAAAAGGAGAAAAAGCCCTGAGTGCTTCCAATGGCGCGAGGGAATAAAATCTAAATTTTCAACAACGTGTCAAAACTTACAATTCATATGTGAATGTGATGTCCACTGATAGACAATAAAAAATCTTTAGCTTTGTAGATTACTGATACTGATAGCAGTAGTATTTTACAGTATAATTGACACAGACCTGCTGGTATTAGACGAAGTGAATTGTATTGCAATTTTTATCGTTTTATCGTATGTTGTTTCTGTGAAAATAAAACTTAAGAAACATCCATTTGAGAAATAGTGAAAACGGGCTTATAAATAATTTAATTTCATTGTGAGCACAGATTTGAACGAATAAAGATTATTTATGCCAATAATCGCAATGTGATTTCCCATCTGCCCGAGTTTGCTTACTGATTCTAATATCAAAATTCAATGGCAAATTTAATAAATATTGAACTATGGGTTGAGTGTATTCATCCCGAGAAGCCAATTCTTTAAAACATTTCTTAAAGGAAAACACACCGAATTCCGCAGCAGAAACTACACACATATTCATATCCTCCTGGAGTTTATTTTTTTTTTTTTAATAATAAAGAACAACAGAACATTTTCAAATCACTCAAAGCAACAAAACCCTCATGAAGACAGTTTAAGAAAACGTAATAATAAAAAGCCAGAGTGTAAACAGCCGTGTCAGACATACAGACTTGCCACAACAAACTCACACATTTTAACCTTAATTTATCATGCGCGTCCAAAAGTGCTGAAGACAGAGACGTCTCAGATTAGCCACTGTCTTCCCCCTGACTACATATCAGTCCGTTTCTATGGAAACCAAAGTGTGAGCGTAGAGGCTTACCCTGTGGTCCTTTTCCAACTGATGCTGGAGCCGGAGGCTACGTCGTCTCCTGACCTGGGCTGTGTCCCGTGGATAGAAGTGGTACAGTCCCTCGCCAAAGGACACCTGTGACAAGGACAGAGAAGGGACACGTTATACAGCGTCTTACAATAATGTGGCACAGAGGCAGCGCAGTAATTCACAGTCAGCAAGAATAAATCGCAGGGCTCATGTTTGGCCAGGGATGTTTTTACGCAGATCAAACATCTCCTCACCTTGCTGCAAAAAGGGGCGGGGTCTCAATTCATAGCATAAAATGCAAAAATCTCATGTCACGTTGATGCAAATGTATGGCCCTATTACAAGAAGCGGTGACATTTTATAATTTCATTCTGATGCCATTAGATTATTCATCTGGGGCCCTTAGCTAGTGGATGCTTTACATCAGTTATAACTGGAATATGACACAGGAAGCAAAAGGTCGATATGGTGCTTGGTTATTTTAAAAATTAAGCTGCCAACATAATGCAAAACAGGAGCTTCTGAGACTAAAAAACTACAGTAACAGTTAAACGAGCTATTCCACCATTTTATTCTGAATGCACACAATTCCAGAAAACATTTTGGATTTTCTGTCAGTTGTTCAAGACATCCCACCTCCACATTATCGCCGCCCCTCTTTCCAGTTTATGAAGCCTTCTCACTATAGTCTCCTAAATTATTTTAAGAAAACGGCTCTTCAATAGGTTGAAACACTGGGACAGTAAATCGTGCAAGGATGGGGCGTTTTGCTTTGGCAGGTGAAAGAGTGGAAGGATGTGCATTAGTTATAGTGGAAGTCTAGAAAAAACATTTTGAGAGGTAAACATGCAATGACAGAAAGCTCAGATCTTAGCAGGCAACGAACAGGAAAGGAAAACAGCAGGAAGATGCTGAATTTTGCACCAGCTGTAGAGAATGAGGGCAACCAGGCTAGCTCAAGCTCCATCTGTAATCACCGTTTGAAACTCGCCGTTTAGACCGTTACACTTCAGTGAATGAAACAATTCATTGCATCCATTACAAATGTTTTGACATCTAACAGTTCAGGTTTGTCAAACAGATTGTTTCCACATCCACTGACTAATAGGTCTTCATGGGTTAGGGGCAGGTAGAGGAATAGTGTTTCACGCACATTTCGTCATGCCTGAACTGTTAGATAAATGCATTTTATCTACCATTTTTTCGTATTTATACTAAATCACTGGCCTCGCCAGTAGCCTTAGATTAGCTCATGTGCATAGCAAACACGTTTAATCACAATGTTGACTCTTTCGCCAGGAGGACGGAGTACGCAGCAGAATTGTTTTTATAAATTGCAGCGATAGGAAACGATCCCCCTTCCAGATTGTCGACCCGAGCTTCAAAGAGGGAATTAGGGAGCCCATGAAATGTGCGCATTATCGCAAAAAGGTCGCAAGACCCTACGTACTGTTAGACGTTGTTTCTTAGTTGGTTAGTTAAAAACAAACCAAACGTTACCTACAATATGCACTTCAAAAAAAAGCATCACATAATAATGCCAATAATAATAACAACAACAACTAAAGCAGTAAAAAGTGTTACTGATGTTGTTAATATTATTATTATTACTTTTATTATCACTGTATATTAAAGGTGTTTGTTTTTTCCTGCATGGGAGATGCATTGAGCTCCCTTGCAGTGTAACTTTCCCCTGGGATTCCTATCACCCTCTTTGAACAGACGGTTGCTTTTCTCCACAGGACAGATACGTACTGCGCGACCCCTCTTGTTTGCAGGACAATTCGGTCACGAGCCTAACTTGCAAATACGTTTCGTTAGAAGCCTTTTTTTTGGACAGGAACACTGTACAGCCTACGGTAATGAGGGCGACTATGTCAGCCTAATTAAACCAATTTCACTTTACTTCTCAACATGTGTACTGGGTTTGTGTCTAACTCAGAATTACTCCATATTAATATATTTATTCATAATGCTTTTCAAAATTGGCAATGACGTCATTGATAAAAACCTTAGGAAACATTAATATATATTTCCAACCTGCACAAATTTATTAAATAACGCATAAATTGCCAATGATGATTTATTGACACAAAGCAGGTTACTCTGGTGTAATATAAGTTCCAGGTAAAAACGGTAAACGCAATTAGAACAGGATCTACAAAAGCAGACAAGAGTACATATTGTTCATATGAGGGGGACCAAATTTAAAATTAACAAATATCGCAAGTGTTTATGTACCGTATGTTTGAATTTTGGACAATAGTATTTGTAGTATATTAACTGTATTATTAAAGCTAATAAAATTAGTTATTTAAATTTAGACCAAATACATCTTTATAAAGTACTTGCCCTGTGAGAATCAGTCCGCGCAAAACGGAGCATCCGCAACGTTGTCATTGCAAATAACAACATGTCAATTTACTCATTTGATTTGTTCGAGTTGCTGCTAGCACTGTGCCTACCTTTCGTGCACCGTCGAACCCGTGTTCCGCGGCAAGTTGGTGGGCTTCATCTTCTGACCCCCCCTGCAACTGAACCAAGAAATGCTCCGTAATAATCCCTTCGTCTGCGGCTCGCGCTAAAACAACAAGCGCGTGGAGTACTAAAAGCACGAGCGACGTCCCATCCTTGGCAGGTCCCAGCATCGTGCCGCGGTTTGTGTCAGGAGTGGTAATGCAAGTTAATTTTGCGAACGGGATGCCTATGTTTACGAATTCACTTGAATAGACGGATTTTGGGACACATCTCAGCAGGGATCGAAGCCGGAGTGAAGTTGTACCGTTATGTCAGCTCAGTGCTGTGCGTATAGCAAGGGAGCAGGGCTTGTTTGGTATCAAATCTGCATTTCAGCCACCCTTTCATCTATAATTTAGCACGTTCCTGTTGGTCTTCGTGTGACGTTCCGCTTTACACTGCCCAATAAGCTGTGGCGGGTGTGGCCGCACGGCATCCCCCCCCCCCCCCAACTCCACAAATCCCCCGGTTCAACCTAACCCGTCATATACAGATAGATGCTCCACTTGCAGATGCCGCGCCGAGAGTAGTTTCAGCACCCTGGAGAATTCCTCCATTTCCCGTCAACTGCCTTACTGGTTCGGCGGACGTATAGCGGGAATAAATAATGTTTACAAAACACCATGTGGAAAAGCAAGCAGCAATTATTGGTGCATTGCTTCAGTAATCAGAAATTAAACGAAATATACGATGGTTCCTTCGATCTTATTCTGTTGTCTGAGTAGACATGCTTTAAAAACCTAAAAAATGCAGAAATAACACAAATACCTGTAGTAAAATAATCTAACAAATGCAAAATAAGAACAATAATAGTTATTATTATGGTATGGGTGGTATTATTATTATTATTGTAATTATTATTATAGATAATCAGGTTATGGTTATTGCTGCATTACATATATTATGGTTACATTGCACAGATGGTTTGTCAACCTCTTGGGCACAACTATGAATCATTAATATGAGCTGTCTAAACAGCAAAGCTCAGGTATAGAGTTAAAAGGATGTGAGGAGGCGGTTTATCAGTCACAGTAGGGATCGCCTCCGGCCTATTTGCCAGTGTTCCCTCACACTACCCAACACCCCACATATGCCCAGTGAACGTCACCATAGATGTGGCCGTGACTGGTGGCGGTCGGTGCCTGGACAATGCCTGCTACCGGATGCAGAGCTGCAGGCTGTCAATGTTCAAATTAAAAAATAGCAGCTGTAAATGAAGGGAAGCTCTGGCTTCACAATGCAGCTCCTGGATTCCTTCCTGGAGCAGTCGTGACTATACACTGTATACACTGCACTTCTGGGGCTATCAGAAGCACAGATTGCACGATGATGGTTAGTGATCTCAAGGCTTGTGCACCCGATCCCTAGGTAGGACAGTACTCGCACACTTAACGATCCATAAACAGGGAGCAGCCACAAAGCGCTGTCCTACGTTTAGGGACCTTAAAGACAAATGTAGGGCATTACCTTCTGCGTGACCCTTTTAAACTAGGCTGCAGACCGGGAATTTGCACCAGTGACAGCTACAATTGTAGCCCGAAACACTACGCCCACACAGGCTGGATCTGAGACAGCGTGCAGCCAGCTGCAGCACGCCTGGGGATGGCCCCTCCACAAGCTGCACCGCTGTCTCTTATGCAAATGAAAAATGCGCCGCGCGCTCAGTCACTGCTCATCTGAGCGTGGAGTGGCAAACGGGGGCTACGCGGGGAAAAGCGGCCACTTTTTAAGCCCGGCTCTTCTCTCTGACAATGCAACATGCAACAGTTCCCCATTGCTTTCTTTTCAGGCACACGATTTGCAGAACTAATGTACACTCACTGGCCACTTTATTAGGTACACCTTGCTGGTACCGGGTTGGATCCCCCTTTTGCCTTCAGATCGACCTTAATTCTTTGTGGCGTAGATTCAACAAGGTGCCTGAAGTATTCCTTAGAGACTTTGGTCCATGTTGACATGATAGCATCACGCAGTTGCTGCAGATTTGTCAGTTGTATCTTCATGATGTGAATCTCCGGTTGTAATACAACCCATAGGTGCTATTTGGGATGGAAAACTGATGATTGTGGAGGCCATTCGAGTGCAGTGAACTCAGTGTCATGTTTAGAAAACCAGCCTGAGATGATATGAGCTTTGTGACACAGCACGTTATCCTGCTGGAAGAAGCCATTAGAAGCTGGGTACACTGTGGTCACAAAGGGACGGACACAGTCAGCAACAATACTCAGGTAGGCTGCGGCATTTAAACCATGCTCAGTTGGTGTTAAGAGGCCCAAAGTGTGCTAAGTAGAAATCCCCCACACCTGCAGCCTGAATTGTTGATACCAGGCAGGATGAATCCATGCTTTCAGGTTTTTTATGCCAAAGCCTGACCCTACCATCTGAATGTCGCAGGAGAAATCGAGGCTAATCTGACCAGGCAGAGTTTTTCCAATTTCCCATTGTCGAATTTTGGTGAGCCACCGTCGGCCCAGTTTCCTGTTCTTAGCTGACAGGAGTGGCACCCGGGGTGGTCTTCTGCTGCTGTAGCCCATCTGCTTCAATGTGTGACGTGTCGTGCATTCAGAGACTCTTTTGCATATTTTAGTTGTAACGAGTAGTTATTTGACTTTCTATCAGCTTGAACCAGTCTGGCCGTTCTTCTCTGACCTCTGCCATCAACAAGGCGTTTTCACCTTTCGCCCCTCAGTGGATGTTTTCTCTTTTTCAGCCCATTCTCTGTAAACCCCAGAGATGGTTGTGCGTGAAAATCTCAATAGATCAACAGTTTCTGAAATGCTTATGCTTGCACATCTGCCACCAGCAACCGTACCACGATTAAAGTCACTTAAATCACCTCCCTTCCCATTCTGGTGCTTCACGTGAACAATAAGTGAAGCTCCTGGCCTGTATCTGCATGATTTTATACATTGTGCTGCTGACATGTGATTGGCTGATTAAAAAAAACCGGTGTACCTAATTCAGTGGCCAGTGAAAATACAATAGCGATTGCAATCGGCCTGTATGCGTTTGATTCTTTCATTGTATTGCTTATGTTTTCCTTCAGTCAAACCAAGAATCTGATTTTGTTCATGCACAAACAAAGATGCACATAAATAATGTTATTCCGTCAAGCTGTCTGTCTCAGCCAAAGTTCACTGTAATTGTAAAATAACTGCTGGGATAGAACAACCCAGTAAACAGAGAGGAAGATTTGGACCTGCTACACAATTTCAAATGACCTGTGAAATTAAATTTTCCTGGACTCCAAAAATTTGGAGACCACGAGAGGTGCAGCCTCTAGGCAGCTTACTACATACACAAATGATATGTGTCATATTGAGTAATTTCTTTTTTCCCCTCATATGAAAAAGAGGAAATTGCTGGTGGTGGAAAATCATGTTGCCCTGCGCTGGAATCTCATTATAGCTAGTTATTTATAATTTATAAATACAACAAAATTTATAACTTTTAGGATTGGTAGCTATAGAAACCTCAGGAAAGTATTTCGGTAAAAAACAGTCTGAAAGATATAGAAGACTTTCATTTGTATACTGAAATTTTTAGACCTGCCTTAACACAAAAATATAATAGCCATATCTTTTATATGGTTTTTATGTTCCCAGGAACATATGATGCATCTTTTGATATTAGGAAGCAGAAATATGTTTTCATTCCTGCCTGATAGTCTGTTACACAGTAAACAGACAAGATTTAGAGCTGCCCTCAAATCATGCTGTGACTTGACTGCCATTTTTCTGAAATGAAATTTTCCTGTTTCTAAATTATTTATGCTCATTTCATTGATCTTTTGCAGGGAATAAGATGAAATAAGTCCTAGTGCTGGACTCAATAAAACCACTCGAGTCCTGTGTTAGTCTGCGTTGTTTTCATTCATAAATGACCCAGTGAAAATTCACAGATCAAATCACATTTTGTCTGATGCAGCTGTGGCATGTTTTGTTTGTACACCGGTGTCAGTATGAGCCTGAGAGTTAATTATTAAACCAAATATTGAATATGGTGCAAGATCTGAATGTAGGATTATGTGGGTTAACTGATTCAATTTTATCCATCTAGGAATCATTAGTGCATCGGCAATGAATGGTGGCAGTGAAAATGGTGTAATATAAACAATCACAAAGGGGGTGGAACGATTCAGAGGTACCATTAGTCTCTGTGATACCAGGACCTGAACAAACTAATGGTTCCAACGTAGTGTTGTAAATATGGTAGGTCATGTGAAACTGTTCATTGTACAGTACTAGTGTTCACTTTCATGTCTGACTAATACACTAATATGCTAACTGCTGTATTTACAGAGCTAGAATCTTCATCTTTCCTTAGCTTGCATCTGCTGTATTTGTGAAATGTTTCCTTACATCTGGAGAAGATTGTATCTGAGGAAAAAGTGTTGAGGGAGACGAGCTGGGATTGTCCAGTCAGTGACTGAGGTCATGGGGTAAACGCATCTCAATTACCCCACTTGGGGCAAAGCTCTCCAGGACGAGCAGGCAGCCGGTTCTTAGGGTTTCGCCTCCATCCAGGCCTGTCGGTCGATATGAAGGAGTCGTCCATCAATCCGCCAGGCCGTGATGCCGCACTGGACTGGACGTTTCCCACTCCCAACTCACACACAAGCTCCATCCCACAGAAACCTTCATACTGGGAACCCTGTGCTTATCCATTGTACAATAAAAGTTGACTTGTCATATTTCATATGTCATATTTCCACAATAGATCCAACTTTCGTTCCTGCACGCACTGCAATAAAAAAGCGTGTGGAATTTCATTAGAATGGATAGACAGGATTTTATTTAAAAAAAATACTCATGATTAGTTAATGCCAGAGGAATGTCTGATTTTACAACTAATGAAGTTCGGCTAATGAGCCCCATGGGGGCTGTATCTTTATCTTCTGCTCTAACTGGCTTTACATTTTTATTAAATTGCTCTACTGCTGACCTTCTTCCAGTGTGACTCACAGAGCAGGACTGTGTATCAGCTAAAGATAAACCTGTTCAAGTATTCTAGTGTAATTACGGTCCCCTGTAACCATAATCTTCCATAACTAGTCTGGTTCCTTAACCACTGCTCCACCTGCTGGCCACCGGTGGCTTCTTTGACCTTCTTCTGTGGGGCCACGAATCATTCTGTCTTGTACATAATGCCCTTTTCCTGGCACTAGCTGAACCCTGCCATCAAAGCTCAGAAGCACAGAAACCCATCTGCCAAGGTCTGTGCCTTGACGACCTTAAAGGTCTGAGTCCACTTCTCTAGGATTTATGACGTGAAACGTGTGAATCACCCGCAGGTTGCCAGTTGAAAGCTTTACCGTCTTACAAAACAAATGTCTCACTGCGAAACATATACGACGGGGTGCCTTTTTTTATTGAGATCCACTAAAGTAAACAAAGGACATCTCTCCTTTCATCTACTGTACAATAGCTGCTCCGGAGTGGAAAATCCATCAGCGGGCTCAGCGTCCATTAGCAATCACAATGCATTCATCCTTGACAAGGCTGGCAATATCCCCCTCTGTAATGAGTAGTTGACCTATTAGATCTATACAAACCAAAATGATTGTAAACACAGAGCAAACTATAAATTCATCAGGATTCTCATTCTTCTTTTTAATGAAAAAGATATTGATAATGAAATCTCAGGTCCTGTCATAGTCCTATATGATACATTTAAATAGCAAAAAAAAAATTGCAATGCTTTGTTTTTACAACATCAATTTCGAATCCTGTGTTTGGTAATTTGTTGCCAGAAAACATGTACAAACAGACACAAATGAGATCACTTCCTGTGCAGTGTATCACTTTGTTGCAGTGTTTTGACTGTGACTGAGGGTGTGTAGCGTCCCTCCCTATCACCCCTGTCTTCACTGTTTTGAGCTCGAGGGGTATTCAAAACGAGACTTCTTGCACTGAGGAAGATTCAACAATTGGTTTTCCGTTGCCTGGGAAACAAGTATGCCCTAAAAATAAAACATCGTTCGGGCCCAACGATAAAGTGGGATCTTCCATTCAGCTAAACAAAGAGCAAACAATCCAGAGGGACTTCTCTCTCCCTCTAAGCTCCTGGAGCTCTGATTGGGAGGCTCTCTCCTTTCTCCAACTGGCGACAACTCCTCAGGCGCTGCCCCTACTGCCCCGGGCGAGCAGGTAATAACAGCCATTGCATCAGTATCGATTGCAGTGGCGGATCCTTCTGATCCGGCTCCCCGGCACTGCCACAGGCAAGTCCGGGTTTTGTTTTCATTATAAACATTGACACACAAGCACACAGCGCGATACCTGAATTTATCGACTCAGGAGACCGCAAGAGGCTGTGGATGAATCCTTCCACCTTCTCATCTGGCTGGTGTCTGCCTTTCCTGTGCGATTGTCCTTATGCGCTAACACCTCTGGGGGTCCAGCGTCTCCCGTGATGAGCCACTAGGAGCTCTGGCGGGCATGTTTTCCCTCTTCAAAGAGAAAGCCCACCATCATAAACGGCCATTTCCTCCAGCAGATTTTCAAGGACCCTAGCACCGTCATTCTACCAGCTGGGGAACTCACGACCCCAACTGTGTCAATATCAGGGATGGGGGATTGATCAATTTCAATTCATATCAGGAAATGGAACTGAAGTCGGAATTTAAATCTCCCTGAAATTCGAATTCAATTCTAATTCTGTTCCCCATATTTTTTTTTTCCAATCCCAACACCAGTTCCATTTCCTGATTTGGATTGGAATTGATCAATGCATTCCAGAATGGCCCCAACTCTGGTCAAAACAGCTACGCACCTCCTGGTTCATAAGGTACTAAGCCTTCTCACAAACATAGGACCTGGGAGGTCCAAGTTAACGCATGCTCTGGTGCACAGGGAACGCCTTTTGTTTTCTGTTTAGCCACCGAATGGTGCATAGACTTTGTTAAACAAACTGGGGTACAAATAATTCCTGCAAGAACTGCACGGCAAACCCAAAATCTTCCTCTCTGCCAACTGTCGGGGATCCCATGAGTGAAATTAGTCACGGTGGTTTAATGTGGAAATAAAACAGGATTACCGCCAGCTAGGAGTCTCTTGGTCGTCGAACGGCGTGATGTGAGCTGCCAAGCGTGCAGTCAGCACGCCGGGTGGATGTGGATTCGGAGGCCCCTGTCGCTCCTTTCCTGGACATAATCGCCTTCGCATTTACTGTATGTGGCATCATCCACGTTCCCGGTAAGATGGGAGGCTGGAGTATGTTAACAAAGACTTTCAGCACACCTGTAGTTCCTGACTGATGTCCCTGATTACCCTGAGCGTATTCATTGTGCTTTAAGCAAAGCTAGGACCTGTGGAATAACTGAACTCTCATTCCCGTGTATTTGAAAACAAAGCCTAGGAAAAGTGCCTGTTACGTTTTGGCATATCGGATTAGGGTTAGGGTTAGGGTTAGGCTAATGTCTTTGACCGCGGAATGCCATAGTGATTCCGTTGCACCGCTCCGTAACCGTGGATCTTTCACGAAGCAGTTTGGCACCCTGCATGCCCAGTTAAGTCACCTATCAAATGACAAGAAGGGGCCACAATGAGGGGGCTGCACAGGAACACGTTGGCAAGAGCAATTCAACCCGTGCCGGATCTGACAAAGAATAGCTCGGATGATACGTGGCTCTTTACGTCCCACGCTAAAAGTTGGTCATTGAATATTCGCCCCAATTCAGGCCAGGTGCCCCTTCACCAGTCTGTCAGACTCTGTTCCTCCCCAAGCCTCAAATTATCTCATCAGGGTGAGAGCGGCTGACTGGATATTTTCCACATCCTCCTTTTCACGATAAAGCTCTATTGTCCTCCAGGGGGTGGGATCTGTTACAGATCACACTGCAAACTAAACTGAAAGCCTCATTTCATCTCCATGAAGTTCATGGTGAAGATCTGCTTCACCCCCCACCCCCTCAAACCCGGCTCCCGTTATTCCTTTCACAAACACACTGCAAATGAAATGTAAACTCGGGGCACTCAACAAATAAATAGAATTCCTGCAAGACCATTAACATTCCGGAATCGGAATCTGTCAGGCCGCAATCTGCATTATTAAAGATCCTTGGGATGAGCGAGCATCCGCGTGACATGATCTTGCCATTGTTATTCCACTCATGCCGTAGAAGGGAAGTTTAAGGTAAATCAAACGCAGACAGCAGGTAAGGCCATTTTTACATTTAAATAGGGCTGCACGATACATCCTTTTAGTATTGTCATTGCGATCTGTGCATGCGCAATAATCACATCGCAGGACATGCAATGTAAAGACCAGGCAAATTAAGGCAAATGAAAGTGAATACGAAAGTTCAAACAAGGAGACCTTATGAACGCCAGCGTGTCCAATCACAGCGGTCCAGGTTTTATATAAAGAGTAAATCTAACACACTCCTTTGCCGTTACAGCTATTCGTTCTCCCGCCTCCTCCCCTCCGCCACCTTCAGCTCCCCTTCCTGGTCCGGGATTGGCTCCTTCGCCTCCTGCCTGGTCTGGGATTGGCTCCTTCGCCTCCTGCCTGGTCCGGGATTGGCTCCTTCGCCTCCTGCCTGGTCGCCCAGCCAGATCTGTCAGCTTCAGAGTTGATGGAACCAACAACCAAGAGACAGGCTTCGACCAAATCATTGTTCACATAATTTTGTTCAACAAATAAACACTTGTCAACTATCTATTGAGGTCTCCTTGGTTGAAACTAAATTGAACACATCATGCTACAACTTTTTTTTATACAAAAGGAAAACTTGCACCGCTCTCATTTTCCATGACTAATCTACAAGAGACATCTATCTGTTATAATTTACTCCAGTTTCAGGGTTTTTGGATGCACAGACTTTATTGTTAGCGAGTAAAGCCTGCACGATCAGCGATATTTATATCAGCATTGCATTATTATGCACATACACTTGTCAGGGCCATAAAGTCAGTTGGGTTGAGACTATCAGTAACTTACACTAAAGCATTTTCACCCAGTCATAGAAAACAACACTTAACATGTTTTGCAATTTTAATTATTGTTCATATTCAAGATTATCTAGTACGTGTTACAAAATTAACCTGAGGTTTTCCGTTGAGGTTTTTGCATTGAGCTCTGCATGCCCTCTCTGAGCCAATCATAATCACTTTTATCCTTGCTGTCATACTCACTGATAGATAGTGTGGTGAGTCTGCGAGAAATTTAACTAAAATGACTGAGGAGGAGAAAAGTAAACTTGAACTGGTAATGAAAACACATTAGTCTTTTGTTGTATGTATATATTTTGGAGACAGTATTGAGCAAAAGCAAATGATTTGTTGGCACTGATTTTTTTGTTTGCTTGCACTCATGGCAATACCGCCATCTTATTTGTTGGACTCTGTTGTTCTATAAATATTGCAAAATTTCCAAATATCACAATGTGAATTTTTTCCATTATTGTGGCCGTCCTACATTTAGCCATTTATACAAAGTAGCTTACAGTGGAGGAAAGATTGCAGTTTTATTTTTTAATACACACTCCCTGGCATTCAAACCTACACCCTCTGTGGTTTTAGCGTAACACTCTACATGTTGAGCGATGGGGGAATGTTCAGTCAGGCTGCCACCACCTATTCTATCCAGAGGCACATCAACACGGTCTGGGGCTCCTGGGCTATTTGAGTCATCAGAGGCCCCCCTACTATTTTCAGCTGTAGCAATCGACCAGGGAGGGGAGGGGGGCTGTTAGTTTTTTATTGAACAAGGTCAGTTGAGGCTTTATTTCAGGTAAGCCCATGCATTCAGGCACCCTTGACTGCATCCGGTTTCCGCCAGATTGCTCTTTGTACACCACCAGGCTTGAGGCAGAATGATGTGATGTCAGCACCAAAGGGGGCTGGGAAAGACAGACGTGGACGGCAGATGGAAGAGCAGCAGAAGATCTGTCTGACAAAGACAAATTATAGGTGACAGATGTGTTGAATATGAGATTATGGGTCCTTCATGTCATCCTGACTGGTGACAAGTCTTCTTTCTGCTATGCTACCAAGCCTCTCTCCATAAAATTGCGACTGTTTACCAGTGCCGTCGTGATCTATCGGCTTCCAGGGGTGGTTCTTAATGGGCTCTCCACTGATCCTTGCACGCTGCATCTAGCTGACACTTCCCTCTGTCTCATCTGGTCTGGTGAGCTGGACTGCAGGTCACCAGCTGATAGGCCAAAAGGAGCGGCTGGTGTATTGTGGCTTGCGTTGGAAGCCCAATCGGATTCGATGACACAATTACGCAATCGGAGGATAGAATGTTCCATGGGTCTATAGAACTGCCGTAAGGTCCTCATTCAACACTCCTAACTGTGTGTGTGCGGAGGATTGAAACAATCAACTTCATCACCTACTGAACCACAGAAGCACATGGCCACAGAAACGTACAGGCTTTTCCCCATCTCCTGTTATTAAATTAAGCAACTACACTCTGTATATTGTGAATTATGTCTCTGCTTAATTGAAAGCAGCACCTTGATATCACCCCATGTCACTTTGAATAATGACAGTCGGCCATCAAAGTAACTGCGGTCAGTAAATCAATTATTTCCTATTTAACTGTCACACGTCCATTGATTTAAGGGAGACTTCCTTGCTTGTTTATTTACCATGAAAGAACCTGTAAAAGGTTATTAATTTTTCAATTTGCATCTCTTGTGTTTCACCTGTATTCAAACTGGAATTCTTGACATAGATAAACTGGAAACCTGACCTTGGAGTGTGTGAGTGTGTGTGAGTGTGTCTTTAGTGTGTAAGATTCTGATGAGGCTGCCCCGGTGTCTTGTCTGGTATGTGTCTCGTCTTAATCCCCGTGTTTCCTGATAATGGGCACAGGATCGCCTTAACACTGACTGGGTGAGAAGCTGTTTAAAATAATTGGATTCTTGTTCATTGGCAGCTAATCCAAGCGGGGAACAGGACAGTAAAATATCAGTGGGCAAACATGCGACTCTAACAGATGACAAAGCAGTGACCCTAAGCTGTGTACCTCTGTAATTCATGTGGCGTAACCGAACAGCGCCGTATGACAAGATGTTAAAAGAAGCACCGACTCACACACTTGGTTTTTAAAATTAGACGCAGATTTTAAAATGTCACATTAGCAAATTCAAGACGTGTGACTAATACCACCCGTGATTCAGGGAATTTTGCAGTCGTGACATGGGGAGGGGGGGGCTGTCAACCCCCCCAAAAACACCAGCTTTTGCCAGAGGGCGACAGAGAAGCAGCAGATCATGACCTAACTTCATTACCAGAGACACCAGCAAGACCAGTTAATTCCGTAATCCAATTCCGATGGTGCCTCCAGTGATGATTTTTATAAGCGTCTCACAGACGTGATGCTGGTAATAATTTTATGAATATTAAAGAAGTGTAATTTTGCTAATGTATTTAGTTCACATCAAATAACACAGCATTAGTATTGTTTTATTAATATTGCATCAGATATTGCTAGTAATATTTTAGAATAATACTTTTATTTTTTATAATTCATTCTCTTCTTGGTAAGGCAGACTAGGAGGCAAGTGACATTATAGAAGGTGATGGGAGGTTAAAAAATGACATCTTATCCCCCCCCTCTGCAGTGCCAGTGTCCTTTAAAGGCCTTGTGCTTTGGAAGCAAGGCATCGTGGGATAGGTCCTTGAGAGGACATTTAAATGTAAAAATAAACAATAGGCAGAGTCCGTTGTTAAGAACAGCAGAATCAGGGGTGGTGTCTGCTTTTCTCTTGGCATCTGAGAGCTTCATGAAATGCGGAGGTGAGAACGTCTCTCTTCTGTCTGGGTGCAGAGGATGGACCAGGTGGCCGGTTCCAGAGGGCAGCCACAGAAGGTCTGCGTCCAACCGACCGCGTCTACCTGCCCCACCAGCACTCACTCCACCACCCTTTAAAAGGAAAAAGCCCAGAAGCTGAAGAAGGTCAGGGGGTCTGAAGCAGCACAATAAACAAAAAACCTGCATCCAGTTCCCAGTGAGTCCTTCAATAATTCACCTTTAAATAATATTGAAATAATGCAGATACTCAGCTCTCTCAGTAACGACATCTTGAATTTGAGATAAACACAATATCTTTGTACGCCTCTGAGGTACAGGCCATCGACCTCCCTCAGCGCGTTAAAACTGGGGAATTTAAACAAAATGGCACAAGAAATGGTTAATGCAGTTTACCCAAAAATAACAGTGAACCCAAACACTGACAACACCCAGATTCTGAAATCTAGTTCCTGGTCACAGTCTTTGAAAGCCTGTGCGAGGAAGGAGTGAGGAACAGGTGGCAGGTTTTCAATTCTGCAAAAAGAGAGAAATTCAGCTTGTATTAGCAGCAGGCACTTTGTTAGACGCCCTCCTCCTTCAGCTGACCCGTTCTATGGACCCCACAGTGCAGTTGCAACCTTTTTGGGTGGCTACCCACAGCTTCTCAGAAAGGGGGGTCCTTTGGAAGCTTCCTGGCAGCTGACCCTCTGCAAGACAAGTTTTTCCTTTTGCCTCCTTGTGGATCAGGTGCACAAAGCACACCTGAGTCTGCTTTACAGTCTATTAACCACTGCTGTTGGCAACCTAAATGAAAGCAGCACTCGAAACTAAGTGTTGTAAAGGGGGTAATGTTGCTGAAGGAGACCTAAAAGATGCTCGGTGTCAGATAAACATGCTCGCTCAGGCCGAGCTGGAGACCGTTGCGTTTCCACTTTAAAATCACATTACCGCTAATGCTAACAGGGGCAACGCCTGATCTTCCGGGCTGCCACTCACCCCCTCATGGGGGGGGGTGGTACAGAAGCCGGAGCTGGGAGCAGAGTCCATTAAAAAAGCAAACAGTCGAAAACGGCAAAAGGGCGAGCCTGGTTTTCCAACCCCCCGCCAACGCGGTGAGCCTGTGAGTCAATCAGAAGCCCCCTTCAGAGATACATATCCAGTAGACTTGCTGGAGAACCCTGAACTGGAGGTGCGCAGTGGACATGGGTGTTAGGGTTGGGAGAACAAGGTGAGTTGGAGGGAGGGTAAAACATAGTGTTGCTGGTTAAATGAGGCGAAAGTGCTTGACGGTTTGGGGGGGGTAGGGGCCGGCCTTGAAACTCCGGGTTTGTAGCCACCTACTGATAAGCAATCGGCAGCCACAATCTCCGGGATGAGATATATATCGCCTTTTATGTGCTTGACCAGGACGGTAATGACATGCCCCCATGAGTCATTTGAACCAGCAGCGAAGGGCAAAGCATGTGACAGAGGAGGGAGGACCTGTGTGCAGGCGGGCCCATCCGCGGCAGCCCCTCATCTGCTCCGTCTGCGCCGAGGTCTGCGCACAGCCCCGTGCAGACGGGGACAGAGTCTGCCCAGGAGAGGACGCTGTATCTCAAACAACATATCTTTGATCTTCCAACTATAGAGCAAGGAAAATGAACCGATATTGATCTCAACAGCAGCAGACGGTAGGGGCCCTTTTGCCCGCCCCCCCCCTCCACGAGGGCTCTGAACGATCTACTGGACTAGGACTATAAACCCATGCATCAGAGAAAACCTGCTGCCATAGGACACTGCATCACACTACATTAATATCTAGATCAAGGAGCCCCGATGTTGGAGGAACAGCTTGGTTGTCAAGTTAGATCTCCACTCAAAAGCTAATTAGGCTCTCCTTTGTTTACGAGACAGATGGATGTTTGCCTGGCAAATCTAGACCTTTATTTTTCAGTGGCTGTGTCCATTCTTACATCTGGCCCCGCAAGCACTTTACAATGGTCTCGAACAATGGCCTTGAAAAAAAAAACAGGAACAACCTTTAAAGGTCTGACTCGCTAGCAGTCGGTGTTTTTCCACTACCTGGCATTAATGGATTAATGGCCCTCTCCAATTTGCCACAGTGTAACGGCGTGAAAATTGAACTCGGTCACGTCCTTTGTGGCCAGTGACGCTCAGGGGCCCCCGGCAGCTTCCTCGCGGGTGGGTGTGAAGCCTAGATGCCGCGGATCGCGGGCCGATCAGCCAGGCCGACTCCAACGCTGCACGTCACCTTGATTTAATGTTTCCGTGACCAGCAGCAGCAGCGTGAGCATCGCATGTGACGTCGCTGCGCGTCGCATTACGGGATGCAGTCACTGTTGAGAAAGGAGCATTTTGCACAACGATGCAATTCCCTAAAAGGATTAATTTTTGCGAATAACCATTAGGGCACTAAGTCATATTAAAGAGAAGCATTCCTCAAAAAAGCACCAAAATAGCAGGAGCAGAGCCAGTTGAAAAAGATACAAATACGTATCTGACACAAATATTGTTTGTACGCTTTTTACAGCATTATTGACAAATTTAATATTTCTTATTTTTTGTTAAATATTGGTAGAGGGAGGCCAGTCCATCCAAGTGGGCCACATGACCAGTTGGACGAGGGGGAGGGAGTTCTCTAACAAGCCCAGAAACAATTGTCATTCTTAATTGAAGCAATGAGCGGAGCTAAGCATTGATGGCCCAAAAATGCTTTAAAGGGAATTCGATGACACCCCAATGTAGCCATGCGTTAGGAATTATTACTCAGGGGCAATAAACCAGCCGGCAACTGATCTAGGCGGCGCTTTCCAATACCGAACCGGGCATGTGCTAGTATGCACTGTTCAATCAATAAAGACCCCATTAAGGTTAACAAACCTCAGCAATCCATGTCTCACAGATTGACTCCAATTGCCCTCAGATCCACCATATTGTTGTGTGAAAGGAAGAACTTAATTTTTTTGTTTTTCTTTTTTTTTTGTGAGTCTGGCTCCAAGCAACAAGCGCTTCTCTATACCCCAAGCTTGTAGGCTGTCAATTTTTGGGGGGTGCAACCAAAAATCAAACTAGAATGGATGCACTAAACAATAAAAGAATCATAAACTCCGCAAAAAAAGTCACACATCTTATTGTTAAAAGTCACAAAGATTCCGCACCCATCTATAGATGGATGGGAAGGGTTGTGTGGCTGAGCAGGCAAGGCTTCATGCCAGTCATCAGAAGGTTACCAGTTCAAATCCTGGGGCCACCTAACCAAGTGAGCTCTTGAACAAGGCCCTTAACCTGTAGTTACTTCAGGAGTGTTGGATAAATGGAAAATCCTGTGGCAGAACCACAGATCTCATTCTCACCTGTTTTTGCATGTATGACTCAATAAGGAGAGCAAAACGGGACAAGCATCCCAATGTACCTCCACTTGTACAAACAGCAAAAAAGAGTCATTTCATTTTTCTCGGTCAAGAGAAGTAGATCTTCCAGTGACTTCTCCCAGTGCATCAGGAGAAAGTCCCGCCTTCACCGTCACCTCCTCAGTGCCTGAGAGACGGTGACGTGGAAAGACAATGCGGGTAATGAGGCACTGTTATCTGCATGGTTAGCGGGGAAACAGCGAAAAAGCGCCACGATAAGGCCAATAATACGGTATGCGTCATTTCAAAGGTATGAAAATTAGACAATTAGACAAATGAGGGTTTTTGCGTGTGTAGGTGGGGAGGGGGGTGTCAACTTAAACATATCCACGGCTCACAGAGGAAAATCTCAATAAAACAGCCGGTAAATAAAAAACCAAGAAAATGAAAGAGTCTGTGAGATTACATTTTATCACTTTCTAGAAAATATTGACAACATTTATGAAATGAAGTATAATTTATTTGCCATCTTTAAGCTCAAGCAAGTTACTTTTATTTTAAGTGGTTATGACTATGAATTATATAAAACAGTTAAAGCTCAGATTAAAAATAAATGTATTAAAATTTAGAAACTATTTTAGTGGAAGAGAAAGAGGGTGGAGTAAGCACAAAAATGATCAAATAGCCTAACTTAGCGTTTTTCTGTGACTGCTTGACAAGTAAGAGTACAAATGGGATATCACACGCCTGCACAGCCACAGGAACGGGATACCACATGCCTGCACAGCCACAGGAATGGGATATGACACGCCTGCACAGCCACAGGAATGGGATACCACATGCCTGCACAGCCACAGGAATGGGATATGACACGCCTGCACAGCCACAGGAACGGGATACCACATGCCTGCACAGCCACAGGAACAGAATATCACATACCAGCACAGCCACCTGAACGGGATACCACACAGCCACCAGAATGGGATACTACACACCTGCACAACCACAGAAACAGGATATCACATGCCCGCACAGTCACAGGAACAGGATGTCACACGCCTGCACAGCCACAGGAACAGAATACCACATGCCCACACAGCCACAGGAACGGGGTATGACACGCCCGCGCAGCCACAGGAACGGGATATGACACGCCTGCCCAGCCACAGGAACGGGATATCACACGCCTGCACAGCCACAGGAACGGGATATGACACGTCTGCACAGCCACAGGAGTCACACATCATTTAATTGTCTTACTTAACCATGTTCTTTGTGCAATGGATAATTGTTTGCCAAGATGAAGGTGTCACACCATGATAACTGGTCTGAAAGACACAGATGTAAAAACTCCGTCTCCAACGATGCCAGGTGAATGCCAGCCACAACATGCTTAATTCTTATCCGGAAAGATCGGTTTGGACATGAGACCTTTTCCAACAAGTGACGTCAAAAAAGAGGAACTTGTCTGGGTCATCTCAACCTTGGACGAGACAGCTGTGACTAACAGCGATCGCTTGTGACTGTCAGGCGGTTGTGACTGTCAGGCAGTTGTGACTGTCAGGCGTTCGTCGCGGTCGTAGAGAGGGTTCCACCCTCTCAGGCTGCCTTGTAGAGCCTCATCGTTCAATGCGAAGGGCTTCCAGATGCTGCTAAATGGACGCGTTGGCTTCATTTATCCATATTCATGGCTGATTGCTCATTATATTTCCACTGCAGTCACTGAATGCCATACCCAAGTTGGCAGCAATGACCAGCTTGTGAGGTCTTAGGGAATCCTGGTGTGACTCTGCCATTAATATACTATTACAGTATATGACCAAGGTTCAAGTGAAGCTTTATGAATTTGAGTCTGGTGATAAATCAATAAAATGCATTTACACAATTATTAAAGCCACACAGAAAACATGAATTTTATTAACGCAAATACAGTCCTCTGGACAGATACTAGCACTGTATACATTTGTTGCAGATGCTTCCTCCATTCATGTTCACACCTTGAGGTCGGTTTCAAAGAAGTCTTTTTTTCAGGTGTAGAGGTTGAGTTAAGACTTGCCACGTTTGATGTTTTTTGAAGCCAGACTTGCCACGTTTGATGTTTTTTGAAGCCACTGCTTATAATTTGTTGTGTTCACAGTTGTTCCTGAGGACATTTCATTAGTAAAATTACAGTGCATATTTTTTATTTATGTTTCATTTAAAAAAAAAAAAAAAAAAAAAAAAAACCTGCAACAGTGGTTTTACACTGTAAAATAATTAGTACTTCTCATCCTACGATCGTGGGTTTCCTGAGAGAGGTCACAGTATTTGATGATAACTATATCGTTAAATTCTGTAATCCCAATGGCCTGAGGATGTCACCGTCTTACTTGTAGCTGCTGATTTTATCTGCCTGGGAAAAGGTGAAAAAGTACTTATTATATCAGCAGAGCCGACTGCAGCCCGTTCATTTTAACCTCAATCAAAAGAAGGGCTCTGCACTCTTTTGAGTCTAATCCAGTAAAATTGTTTAGACGAGTAAGCCCGACTATTAAGTATAATCAATGAATATGAATTAGTCACATATAACCCGTCTCACATTTTCCATTTCAGGTTTCATTCTCAAATACAAATAAACCCTTTTTTCGGGAAAATAAATGGTTGAAAATGATCCGGACGGAGGCAGTGATTTGGGAATTAAGGCCTGTGGTGGAGGAGCGCCGTCTTTCTAGAGAGTAGGGGAGTCCCACACGGAGGCGGACGCCTGACCAGCAGCCGGGAGAGGTGCTGACTGGGAAGCCGAGCCCAGAGCGACCCGGGGAACATCCAGCCGAACGGGCGGGGTGAAAAAGTGAGCTGCGTCAGCCTCGCTACATGGGGGAATCATTCGACCTATTTTTTTAAAACCTCAGATAGAACAACGAGCATAGCATGAACACCCTGCGCGCAAGAAAACCCACTTAGATTCATGTAATTGTCAAGCTGAAGATGAAGGTGATGGCAGATTAATGATGGTCATGACACTGACCTCCTGAAGGCTCCGTAAGGAATTCTGATGCCCCCCCCCCCACCCCGTGCCCACACTGGATATTTATTCCGGTACTTTCTGACAAGCGCACGGCCAGCTTAATACGTCAAACGAAGCATCAATCATATGGACTTTGTGACCTCAGCGCTGGGCTCTTCAATATCTCATTGCTACCCAACTGTGACGTACTATCTACAGCCGATCGGTCAGTCCGAGGGTAAATTATTCACATGTCCCCTGTGTGGAGGGTTATTTATTTATTTTTCCCCGGCAGCTGCTCCGATAATTTCCACACTTCATTTATGTAGGTGCGTTATGGGAGACAGATAAAACCCTCTTTCCTACCGTCTAATCCACACGACTCTCTGGAATTCATTACTTCACGAGGATGCAACTTGTTGTCCTCTTGGCCTGACTATAATAATATCATTGATATCTGTTTTCTCAGCCTTGGACGGTATTGATCGTGTCCAGGATTATCAGTAGGTATCAAATTAAATTTATCCCCTATTCCGTCAACAAGGCACGTTTTCTCAAAAAAAAAAAAGAAAGAAAGAAAAGCTTTTCCTGACGATTTTGGAAAACAAAAGTACAGTTTTCCAGTATGGCAAAGGCCAAAAACCATGGATACCCTGGTAAATTTGGGAGGTCCAGCACTTATGGTGTTATTTTGTCAAGGGTCACATAATTTGTAGGTACACCCCTGGGGGTGGGGGGACAGGCTAAGAGGCTAATCTTTTTTAGCACAGGCTAATCTTTTTTAGCACCTTTGGGTGAGTAGTTTTGGGGGGCAGGTGGTCATTTGGGAGGGCAGCACCTCCCCCCCCAGCCATTGTGCCGGCACTGGCAGCAACACTAAAACACCCTCTTTTATGTCACTGTGGGATAAGAGCCGCAGCTGACGCATGGCATGCTGCGACACTGGGCCAATTGACTGCAACGTGGCTCGCCTCCGGGCTGGCGCATCCCCCAGAGCGTGTTTAGCCTGACATGTGGTGCCTATAAATATCGCACAGCCAATGGTGAAAAGATTAGGCGCGAATGAGAGAGGCCCCGATCGAGCGTAACAGGTGAGGAGCAAAGCCGGTTGTTTTGCGTTTTATAGTGAAGGCGGGTGACAGGCTAACAACACCAATGTCACATGTCGGCACACGACCGCAGGACGCTCAGTTTGAGTCGGTGGGGGGGTCAATGGCACAGAAAGGACACCCCTGCTGAATCGTAAGCGACTCACGTCGCTCACTTACGCAAACCGGGAGGCTGGGGAATGAGCAGCAGGAGGCCCCTCACATGCAACAAATGCTTCGTCATTTAGCTGAAAGCTAAACTAAGGTGGGGTGAAAACAAACAGGCGGTTGAATAGACGGCTTGGCATGGGGATGCCCAGCACTGAGGACCAAGGGGATACCAATGAGTAACAGGTGCCACACAGGTCCTCCCTCCTCTGTCACGTGCTTTGCCCTTCGCTGCTGGTTCAAATGACTCATGGGGGCATGTCATTACCGTCCTGGTCAAGCACATAAAAGGCGATATGGGAAACCTGGGGGTGCGCAAATAAGGGACCAGGAAATGAAACACTTCTGTCCCCTCGAGCCTAGCAAACACTCCAGCTGTTTAGAGAAATGATTAGTAGCACTGCAAGCTAATTACATGACCTGTAGCCTGTAGTTCTCAGTGTTATTATAATCATTCCTAGGATATACGACACACGGCGTCTCACTCCATAGGCCAGGCCAGCCTACGAGATCCGCATTTCGGCAGGAGACTATAGTACCTATGCACTCTGCGCTGGGCTGACGACACACAAAGTTTTGCGTAAGAAGTTCCTTTCTATACAGGGAGCCTGGATTTACCTCCCTATCTTTCTGCCCGACCCATGATTCCAGGTTCAGACCATGGTAACCATGGCGGTAACCATGGCGGTGAGACAGCACTGGGAACCGGAATTGAGGGGGTTTATTCAGGTGTGACACGGCTCTTTTGTATGGAAACAGTTCTGTGGCATAAAAAATACTGTGGAAAAAATTGGGTCCCGCTGTTTGGAAATAGGAGTCCAAATAAGGTCTTCATTAGGCCATTGTGCATTGATTATAATGGTATCTATCATTGTTCGGTCAATGAGAAAAGCTGTGCAGTGATTCAACTCAGAAACTCCTCAATGCAATAAACACCTCAGTTCGCTCTTTTTCTATAACGACTCACATAAAAGCAAGCCATTTATTACAAATAATAATAATTATAACAAGCGTGCAAAACAGAGAAAATCACAGCACATTGAATGTTTTTCCCAGAAAGCCAGAATTCAAGTAGCAGCTTGAAAAAAAAAAAAAAAGCATGTTTAATAGGGGATAATCATATGTATCGGATATTTTAAGTTTGTGAAAATAACAAAGGCAAATTAATTGCTGTAATTTAAGAGCTTGTGTTAATTAGCAGCAATTTTTGTCTCGGTCCTCCGCAAGGACGTCCATTCTCCCAGATCGTTAAATTCAGCAGAAGGTGATAGTTTCTCAGAGCTGCCTGTTGCCTGTGTGCCTCTACTTAACTAACCTCAATAAGGTGGGAAAACAGGCAGTAATTTTCCAAACGAGGGGAGCTTAAGTGGAACACATGGCGATGATCCTCACCACTAAAGGACCCTAAGATGAGCCTGGGAGAGAGCAGAACCAACTCCGCCGGCAGGCAACACGCGCCCCCTCGGCCTTTCATTTCCCAGCATGCCATGGGGGCTCATGGAATTTATTCTTTTGCTCATCCACCATGAGGGGAAAAAAGATGTGTGTTCCCCAGGAAATCGATGGGGGGGGGGGGCAGGGTTTAATTTGCTATCTCTGCTGAAAAGCCCTCTTTAGCGTACCATAACTCCATTCCTCCGTCTGCCATTGGATCAGGCTTTGCGGCGCATTGATCCGTTCATCCAAGGAGCAGCGGACTCCGCAGAAAGAGGACGGCCGCCGTGGGCCGGCGGCTGGGAGACTGCACCTGTACCCGGAAGGCTGTGGGCTCAGATCCAGGGAGCAGGGCTAATCAGCCAAAATGTCCAGCTCTAAAATTAGCAACCGCTAGACAAAAGCTGCGGCCCCACGCTGAATTAAAGAGTCTAATTTAATAATGACAAACCAAGTCCAACAGCACTTCGATACATTCAGAAAACATCCCTGAGAGCAATTCAGGTTAAATAAATTGGCCCAGAAATATGAAAATGGTACCTGTCATTCCCTGCTCTGCGGGCTGTTAGCCCTGAAGCCCGTTCCCCAAGCATTATGGCTACGGTTGACCCTGCTTGTGGCCTACATGGTCCTCATCAGCCGGAGAATAAAGAGCTCTCCATTCCTGAGTAAACATCTCCCACAACAAATCAAGTGCTGGCCTTGTTTGCTGGTGGGGTGTGATGAACTGTCCCCAGTGATCAAACACTCTGCCGGCACCTTGCTTCTCTTCCAGAAACTGTCTGCTAGGCCCAGGTTACTATTTCAGCAGAAGAAGACAAGGTTGGATTTTTCATAGTGGATTTTTTTATGTTTTATTTCAAATGCAACTTCACATGCACATACTGCAGGACAATGGACACATGAAAATATGAAAGGGTACATACTTTCTCAGGAAAAATAAGCTAGAAATATATTTGCATTACAAGAGTCAAAAGTAGTCAATGGGGCTATCTTTTAGGCAAATTTAATTCGCATACAATGAATACTATAATAAAATCCCAAACCCCAAAAGACCTCCTGACAAACCAATCAGATTATCACTTCCCGCCCTCTACCACGGTAATGTGGCAACCAAACTTACGTTTGACAGGAGGGTCTATAGTGCTGACAGGGAGGGCAGATGCTACACCTTGAAACGGCCAAACCGTGGATCCTCTGGTCACCCGGCCAAGGTCACCCGCTTGTCTGGCTTTGTGTTCGCTGGTCCACATTGCCGTTTCACAGAATCACACTGGACTCCAGCTTCTGCGTGGCCTCCCTACATGACGTCCCCTAACAGATGCTCTCACCTTCGGTGTCTTTACTTCTTTATCGGCCGCACCCCTCCCTGAAGCACCTGTGTCTTTCCCACCCGCGCCACCCTGTCCATTCGGTGACATATCCCTTGGGATTTATTGTATTTATAAATAAATTAACACAGGCAGTATAACGAGTATGAAGCCCATACCATCTTCCAGTTATAAGACCAAGGTCGGATTTTTCCTTCACCCTTTGTACTGGTGCTGAATCACTCAAGGGGAATTAAAAAAAATGAACCGTGTTTCTTTTCCCTTGCATTTCATGTTCATCAGAAAACGACTCTGAGCTATTAGTTAAGTTCTCCCCAAACGAGCTTGATGGGCCGAATGGCCTCCTCTCGTTTGTAAATTTCTTATGTTCTTATGTTCTCCTTATACGAGTAACAGGCCCAAGACTGCTCCCAATATTGATAGCGGTAATGTCAGAAGGTCAGTCGTTTTTTAATTAGAATAATCCAAATATGTCACATATTATCCCATACCACATAAAAACATAGATTAAATTTAAACTTTATTATTTTGTTATTCAACGCATTAGTGGAACTTTTGAAAATGTATTATTATAAAATATAAATATGAAATCAGTTTTGTTCTGAAGAGCCATTTTTTTTTCTGTATGCTGTGGAAAGGCATCATTTGGACACGCTGTACAGTCTTAAAATGAGTACAGTGCAACCCTGCGGAAAAACACCCCCCCCCCCGCCTCCCCACACACACACACACACACCCACACACCCATCCACCACACAGCTGGTGCCCACAGAGGTCTGCCCATCACTCTGTGTCAGTCATGCACACAGAGCAGCCCTGCTAGTAGCCATGGAAACCCCACTCAGGGATGGTGGCGCCCCATTGGTGCACCATGGAGACCGAATCCAGGCCCGTCTGAGGGCTTTGGGGTGGGGGGGGGTGCTCACTGTAACAGACTGCGTGGGTAACGAGCTCCGAAGCACACAGCCGCCCGCAGAGCCCAAACTTACTCGCGGATGCGACGGGCGTGTAACCGGCCTTGTCATCTTTTGTCTGAGAACACCTGCTTTTTACCAGGAAAAAGGTACAGACACCACAGACAAAGAAAATGACAGTCAGTGAGAGTGACATTAATCATGTGAGAAACATTACCACGGCTGCAAAAATGACACATAAAATATTCAGCGTAATTATCCCGCTCTGTTCCGAAGGGGACACAAGCACTCGCGACGTTCCAAAACTATTCACTTAATAGTGAATCGCGACGCTCCTCATTAGCACATTCTTACATGCTGCATGTCTTGTTGAGCCTCACAGATATTTGGATGGGAACTGTCTGACAGTGTAGCAGGCACTCAGAGTTTTCTGGTCGACACACTGTTCTAGTAAAGGTGTCGCCAAAACATGAAAATCGACATCCCAGAAAACACAAGCCCCAAAATGGGCAGCAGTGTTAATTTAATGTCCCGTGGGCAGAAAATGTAGCCTACTCTGATGTTACTTATTGCATGTCTCCCTCTCACACTGTTCTTTGGAAATGATGAGAATCGCTGTCACTTTAACATACCCTCCTATATTTTCTGCCCATAAACTGTACTTTGCTCATGCCGTAATTATTCAAAAAAGCGGAATATGTTTAAACTTACTTTGATTAATTAATTGTAACACAAAATTAATTTAAAAACTTTATAAATTATTTCCTGTTCACGGGTGTCACAGACAAGATATCTTGGAAAGATTATTCTCATAAATCAATTGCATTAATTGTCTCGAAAAACAGCATAGGGGTTGCTGAACAATGCCGCCCTCCAGTGGTATATTTTAGTAATTTTACAAGACCGCTTCGATTACACAGAAATGATTACGCGGTTTGTATCTGAGGAGCGTTGTGGCGGCGCAGCAGCGGCTGCCGTTCTGCCTCCCACTTCTGGAACCACAGACTCCCCATGACCCTGCAGAGGACAAGAAAACAGATTTTATATCTGAATCAGGAAAAACACCAAAAAGAAATGACATCCCCAAAAATGTCAGATTTACTTTACACTGGGAATATACTGTAAAAATGAAGGGAAGCAGTTCAGGATTAGACTTATTTTCTTTTCGACCTAGTTTTAACAGTGAATCATCTGGGAGGTTTAAAGCAAAACTGCCAACCATTTCACTCCTCATCTTTATAATTTTATAATGAATGTGTATCTGACTACAGGTTAATTAAGAAATTGGGTGAGAGAACGAGGGAACACCATCCAACCGTGACCTGCAGCATTTTCTCAGAGTATCCCCAGGATCTGCTTGTCCTCTATACAGCTGGTTCCAACCTGACTTCCTTTCATGGCGAGGAAGCCACCTCCTCAATTCACAACCTCCCCTAATGTCATCTCCATGTGCTTGTCTCTCCCCCCTCCCCCTTCCCTGAAGGTTCTCTTAAATGGCAGCCATATGCAAAAGCAGCTGAAAGAGTAGGGTGAAGCCTAACATTTTCCCATAATCCTCAGTGTCTTCTAATTTTTTCACGGTTTACAACCAGCTGGTCAGCTGACTTTGGCTCCAAAAGCCCCTCTACCCGCAAGCCATGTTGTCATCTGTTACCCTTCATCCAAATGCCAGTTTCTGCATAGTGGTGTGGAAAACGTCATACCATACTGAGTTTTGTCCTCAAGGGAGGATCAACCTCTACTTATACCCGGAACAAGCTGTATTCAAACACGATCACTGGGACAGTGCGAATGGTTTTAAGGTCAAGACAGACACACATTCCCGCTGCTGGACAGTGAATGTTCAGTGAAGACCAGTAACTAAATGAATCATTGCAGATGATCATCCCCATCTGTCATACTTGTTCCTGCATATCAGCCAAAATAATATTTCTGTGTCTTTAGCACCTGCTTTGTTTTTATATACACATTGTAGATACAGCATACTAACCACAAAGTAAGGGTGGTAATGACCTAATTGACCGTACAGAAACACCATTTTTACTCATTTTCTGCTTTTTGTCAAAACATCCTTCTCATTTCTCACCGTCTTTCTTTTTTTCTCTTGTCCAGGTGTCTGCGTGCTAGAAACTAGGGAGAATTAGAGTGAAACAATCGCTGACGTCTGTGTTGAAAATATCTCTTCGCTCACAGATATCAGTGTGCTCGACGCACTTTCCGCAAGAGCAAAAAAACAGGGAGCGTCGGCGATGCGACTTCGGTGCTAATTAAAGTATATAAACGATACGGATGGTAACGGCACATATTGCGTCAGACCAATTAAGATGGTGGCCTTGGCAAGGCGTCTGCCGCGGAACCTGTAAGAAGCCGGCACCTTTAAATTGATTCGGCAAGGAAAGACGTGATGAAGGGGAATAAGGAAGACAACTGTCGGGACGGGGACGTCCAAAGTGACGGCCTCGATGCAGCCCCGCGGAGAGACCGTGACGTCGGAAAGGAAATGCGGTTTAATGCATGCAGATGCATGTGCTTCGGACCCCCGGTCCATGAATCACACTACAGCGCCGCTGATGCTGGTAATCAAGCCTCATATTACCCTACTAGCATGCGCCCGCACGTTTCTGATCATTAACCGATATCCAGCTGCCTTCGCGTCCCCGTACTTTAATAAAAGCCGGATTATATCAGAGCCACGGTGGGCTTCATGGCTCCTTTCGCTTAGGAGAAATGTGGTACCTATTTTGTTTTTATTACGGCTTTGTGTTGGAGTGCCGCTTGGATCGAACAGGAAATTTGAGTCTTGGATGGCTTCTCATCTTCTGAAACCCTCAGAATACATTTTTATACTCATTTCTGCAGAATTGTGTTCACTCATGTCCTCCAGACCGACCAGATGTTACCAATTCTTTAATAATTGGTGCAATTAGTAAATCAGAGCACAGTGTTTCCCAAAGGACTGACTCCGGCAGATAATATATATATATTGCAAATTCCAGCCTGGCTCTTCCCTTCTTCTCATTGATGAAGGGCTTCTTCCTTGCTTTATGGGACTTCAGTCCTGCTTCTAGGAGCCTGATACGAACTGTCCTAGCAGTGCATTTCACACCACTTTATGTTTCCCATTCCTTTTGAAGGTCACCTGATGACATCTTCCGATTCATGAGAAACTGTCGGACAAGTCGATGATCATCTCCGGCATTAGAAAGTCACTGCTGCCCTTTACCTGGCTGGTTTTTGGTCGCTCCCAGTGTCTCCCGTGTCACCTTGTTCTTGCGTACTGTTGTCTTAGACACTTTGAGCTTGGAAGTAACCTGCCGTGTATCTTACTGTGGGCGATGGTGGTGCAGGAGGTAGTGCTACCGTTCGGCAACCGGAGGGTTGCAGGTTCGAGCCCCGGGTCCTCCTGCCCCCATCGAAGTGTCCTTGAGCAAGACACTGAACCCCGAATTGTTCCCGGTGAGCTGGTTGGCATCTTGTATGGTAGCCTCCGCCACCAGTGTGTGAATGTGAGGCATGCTTGTAAAGCGCTTTGGTAAAAAGCGCTATATAAATGCAGTCCATTTACCATTTACTGCCAGGATTGAACCCGGATTAAACCAGGACTTAAAAATGCAGACTTTTGTAAAAAATATGGAGTGGTCTCGTATTTTTTTCCAGAACAGTATCTACTTAGTAAATAATTTGCAAGTCTGAAAATATGCATATTAACTATTTTCCCTCATTCTATACAGAAAGGAAGCCTATGTGTACGATACAGCCCCTAAACGTAAGTTGCTATATATTAACAAGGTGCTGTAATTGATTTCAGATAATGTCTCCCCATGAACTCACATGAAAGACCTTCATCATCCAACAGGGTGAAGCTCCTCACCACAGCAACCCAACAAGAGCTGAAAGAGTCAGACAGCCAACCATGAATACAGAAAAGGGTTTGGAAAGAGAATCACTCTCAGGTATGTGGGCGGCAGCCGACGTTGTAAGAAACCTCAACGTGCGCCTCAGTGGCTCTCGACCGTCACGAGCCATGTGTCACTTTGCAGATACTGCTCCCTACGGATTCATATCCAGCATCGTCATACAAAAGTCTTGCCTGTTCACCTTTGCATATTCATGGAGGGGTACTGCCACCATTAACTCTTCCCCCCCCATCCGAGAATGTCACTACCATTGTCTCAAGGTTAAACTGTGCCTTGGGAGCAGCTGGAACATTTGCATAGCTCAGCAGTTCAGCCACCTCAACACCTGACGGACCAGGAGTTGTGTGACCAGTGTGAACCTACAGTCCTTCAGGCCAGCCTCTATCATTTTATAGCACCCATGAATAGCAATACCTCCAATACATATCACAGGCCTATTAAATATCCCCCTATTCCATAGTATTTCACCTATTAAATGAAAAATAGTCTCTCGCTAACATTCAACTTATCTTACTCAAAATAATAAATAAGCTAGATATATGTTGGCTTACTTTACCTTATTATTTGAGTGTTATTGCAGGTTTGACACTTGGAAAATAAACACGCTATTTGTTTAAAACTGCATGTTGCACTAATACTTCTACAGGAGCAGGGAGAAAATGTGCTCGCCTAGGTAATTACCTCCTCCTGCAGCTATTCCACTCCATCTTACACCCACGGCGACGGCTGCAACCCCAACAGAAATTAATCAACACCAAAACAAAGTGACAATGGCACACAATCTGTGACAAGCAAACAAAACCAGGGCCTCATCAGGCTTCCCCTGCAGTCCATTTCAACGTGGCATTTCAGAAAGGTTGCCGGCTGAATACCGTCTTAGCAATTTCCTCAAACCGGATTATCTTAAGGTAGGTATAAATTATAAATTAGGTATAAATTATACTGAGAGACTGTGTTTTATTTGCATCTGGAGCTCTTGAGGTGGTGTGTGACCATGACTAACTGGGGATTTCAGTGTGGGTGAAAGTACAGAAAGTAGATCTTTCACAAAACGTGTAATGACTGTACATAGGGCTGTGGGGTTTGAAATTGGCAGACTGCTAGGTTCTTCAGTCATTTCAGCATAATTTGGCAAAACAGCACAGAATGAACAAGAGTGGAGTCGACCCCCGACTACTGCTTTGGACGTTGCGAATGAATCATGAATAATGGACACAGTTTTACCTTCATTGACCAGGCAACACGAGGCCTGGATCTGGTTCAGTTGTTCATCCTCAACCTTGGAGCCGGATGTTTGCGTTCCACGGCCATCATAGACCTTCACCTTGGGCCAAACCCAAAGCCCTGAAGCCATTTCCCACCCTAAAGGGGTCATGCGTGCAAGCAACAAAAGGTGACCGACAGGGAGTTGAACTCCACTACCTTCCCAGCAAGACATCTATAACTCTTATTGTCTTCGCAGAGTCAAAAGTGTGCTCGACAAGGTATCGCACCCTGAACACCATTTGTCTGAACTGTTATCATCCAGTAGAAGGTACAGGGCAGTCATAGCAGAACACTACCGGAACAATCTTTACTCCAGTGTGGTACCCAAGCTGAACTGGGCACTTGAAGGACCCTCAACCCCACCACCATATACTATTTATCCAATGTACTTTGCACATAATTATTGATTCCCACTTATTCATTGACTATTCTGTATTTTGTACATATTGTTAAATGTCACATGTCTTGTTCTGCCCATTCTTGTGTTTTGTTTTCAGCACTCGGGAAGCTGCCACCCCATTCTTCTTGTGCTGTCATGTACAATGACAATAAAGAATTGAATCTTGAATTTTTAGTCTTGAGAGTGAGAGCAGGTAACGCAGGGTAATGTAGTCCGCTGGCTGTCGATGATGGTGTTCTCTGTATATACCATATCATCCATGCCCTGTTGCACCTGATGTGAGACAGAAAAGAGACTTCAATGCCTCAGATGAGACCCTCCCCACCCCCATCTCCTTTGAGAATTTACCAAGTACGATTCAGAACTGAACAAGAGCTAAACTCCATAGCAACCACTCAGCTTTCTCCAAGGTTGGGGATAGAGAGAGAGAGAGAGAGAGCGTGTGTGGGGAAAACCTATTTCAATTTCAATGGACCAACTCGAAGGACACCTTTCCCAACAAGCCAGGCTAGATCGCGTTAAAGAGAGCACATCGTGTTACGATCTTTACATTATCAACGATGGTGCCCCTGTCATTCTGAGCATAGTATGCTGCTGTAAGCAGATCCATTCCCGGGGGTGGGAAGAGGGAGGGGGGAGGAGATACATGTCAGACCAAGGAACTCTTTTATTTTCTTTTTTTTTTTGGAAAGCGGTGGGTTTACTGCGGTTTTTGCAGGAATTGTATTTTACTCTGTGAGATTTCCAGAACTGGCCTTATTGCAGGCACAACCGTAATGCTATAAATGATACACTTTAGGTAATTGCATCAGCATGAATGATAGCCAATGTGTTTAATGAACAGAAAAAATAATATCTACACTGCTGTTTGGAGCTATTGCGAGACAGATTATTTAGTCACAGATTTGAATTTGTTATTTATGGACTGCACTATTTATTAGTTAGGTAACAGGAGGCAAAAAGACATTAGAACACTCGCTTGAAGTTTTCAATTTACATCTCTGGTTATAATGAAATGGTACTTTAACTGAACGACATTCTTCTCGGAGCACAGCTCTTCTCTAGCGTCATTTTATCGCCCTCTACTGGACAATCAGTGGTCATACTACTTTCTCACCCATTGCTTCTGAATAACCTAAACATGATAATTAAGGAACAGAATATGGGAGAAGAATAGAATAACATAACAGTATAACGAACCCAGACTGCCATTTTAGATTTTTCTATTTACAGACAATGGATGGATGGATGGATGTGTCCTCAGCCAATACTTTCACAGTACTTTATTGCTTCCTTTTTATGCTGTTATTGTTTATGATTGAACCCAATACCCAGGGGTGCTGCTAGAGATTTTGGGCCCTCAGTTCAGACCAATCTGCTTATGTTTGAACATTTAGGGTCCCCTGGAATCGCCCTAACTTCCCTCCCTTCCTTTATGGGGCCCCAGTCATTCAGGGTCCCCTGGAATCGCCCTAACTTCCCTCCCTTCCTTTATGGGGCCCCAGTCATTCAGGGTCCCCTGGAATCGCCCTAACTTCACCTCCCTTCTTTTATGGGGCCCTAATCATTCAGGGCCCCCTGGAATCACCCTAACTTCACCTACCTTCCTTTTTGGGACCACAGTCATTCAGGGGACCCTGGAATCACCCTAACTTCCCTTCCTTTCCCTTAAGGGGCCCCTGCCTATATCTCCATCTTGTACCATAATAATAATAATGATGATCGGACATTGCGGAACTCCATAATTTAATTATATTTCTAACAGTCAAAATATAAAAACATAAAAATGATAGTATGATTGTTCGGTTTGCTTTCTTTTGTCTACCCGATTTTCTTTATTTAATTAAAATCTACTGTACAACATTTCTAAATGGGCACCACATTTTATTGGAGAAAAAAAAGTCACGGTATATATTTATATGAATGTGGGATATATATCAAAGCAAACAGTGATGCATGTCGGAGACAGACACCTGGCTTCAGGTTTCTCCTTCTTTTGAGCACTTCCCTTTTCCCAAAGCAGATTAAAGGAAATACAAGACACAGAAAAAGGAGAAGGAATACAATATGAATTGTAAGGCAGTTTCTCATTACTTCCTCCTTTGAGATTCAAATACAGTAGAAGTCAACACCCTGTGAAGAAAGAAACATTTCAATGAACAAAGGGGATGTTCCATCCATCCATCCATCCACATTACTTAATAACATCCATCCATCCATCCATCCACATTACTTAATAACATGTGCAGAGTAATTAAAATGAACTGGTGTTTGTCATGGTTTCTTTTATCGTTCATTCCAAAAGCTTCTGCACTGGAAGCCTACCTGAGTGGGAACCTCGACCTCTGCCTTTTCAAACACATGCATCTCTTTCACCAGGTTGCTGGGGAAGTAGCCGACAATTCCCATCTGGTCCACATACCTGTCACTGTAGACCTGTCACACATTGGGGAGAGTCTCCTTCAGAGGTACCCCAGGGGAACTAATAGAAAACAGAACCGGCGCTGACAGTTCCTTGAGCTGGAAGCAACTACACTGGCCTGGCCCCAGTATAACCACAATAGTCACAATGGGGACCTACCCTGCACCAGCAACCCCCTCATGGCCAAAATGTAAAATTGCTGCCAGCTGCAACAGAACAAGACTGATCAAAGTATCACTGTTGGTTACTGAAGGGATACAGGGTGTGTCTGTTTACATTCAGCATCGCAGGCAGCTGGAAAATGTCTGGACATGAAAGAATCCTACCCTAGATTGCTGTAAGCTGACAGGTAAATCAGTTCAAGGAAGGAGTTTTGCAGGATTGTCTGCTACTTCCTGATTTCTGCAAGCTAGATTTCCAAATTATCCATACTGAGATGTAGTTAAGAGGCCTTTATAATGACTAATGACCCCCAACATTAAATGATAAAATATATTTACATACACTTCCAGACCAGAAGACACCTGCGCCCTCTTCTGCCACCAGCTTGGAATAGACATACACTGTTTGACCCTTCCTGAGGTTGATGAACCTGCAATCCGGAGCAATGAAGTCCTCGACGACCCTCGCCACAGATACAGTGCCTGAGAGCCAGAATTAAGACAAGATCTTAACGGCAAGCGAGGACCCAGAATAATAGAGAACTCACAGATGGATGGTATTTTCCTGCTTGTCCCCACGACCACTTACGCGAGCATTCCTCGTCCGCGCAGAGCTTGGCGTCAGCCAGCTTATCCATCGCGAAGGCGGAGGAGAGCCAGCACGCGGCGCACAGCGTGAGCAGCACAAACACGAGGCGGCTCAGTTGGGCCATCTTGGCAGAACTAAGTGGGTGAGACGACTGACGGTCATGAAACTCTTTGTCAAACTCCCCAGTCTTACTACAAAAATGGGTGAAGCATAGGCAACCAAACCCACCCCCTTCCCACTGAAGACACGCCCCCCACATTCCAGGCTGCTACTTTCAGAAGTCAGGCTGTCCGCTCCGCATTAAAGCCCCACCTATGTTTCGGATCCTACACTGTTCTCCTCCACATTTTCCTGACGCCGCATAAATCAGTGGGAGTCCCATGGTAAAAAAACCTTGTTTTACGAGACATGGATTCCACACCTCTTGTCAGTTCATTGGCGGGATTCAAGAACAACTTTCTGATGTTTCTATACATTTAGGCTTTGGAATAATGTTGCGTGTCTCATTACAGCACATCACAAAAACTTCAGTCTGTTACTTTGACAATCTCCACAAGTTATTCCAAGTCCATCCTGTCTGTAAGGGCATCATGAGCTTGCAAAACCTGATGATACGATCACCGATGGACAGAGCAGCAAAGAAATGGCAGGTTCCTTTTCTGCGTAAGAATAGAAGACGAGTAACAGAAGCAAAAATGCTTGCAAAGTATCCGGGTGTTTCACTGCACGATATTTGCATGTCAATGTGCTGGTACAGCATTAAAAAAATGACATCATGAGCTTAAGAGCTGCTAAAAGTTGCCAGAACAGTACCTGGGAACTATGGAAGAGAGCAGAGATGCAAGTAAAAGGAACATCAAACAAAACGGGAATTAAAAAAGTCAAAAAGAAGCTTAACATTTACAAGGGTAATTTGTGCCGTTCATATGCTTTAATGAACCACTGAACTATCAAGACAAAAACCCGCATTTAAGCAAAAAAAAAAAAGTGTGAGGATAACAGGGACACATTAAAAAGAAAATATATATTCTAGGTCTATTGCAGGCATATTTGCCGGAGCTGAACAGGCATGCCGATTCTTGTTGGTTAGAGTCTGGCATTTCCACTATCCCACTGAAGTTATGTATCAGCAAATACAATAGATGTTACATAAGGATCAGTCTCACGTTAGAATGGCGTTACACGGCACCAAATCATATATAAAAAAAGTCCTTTATTTGAGTTTTGAACAACATGTTCAAAAGGCCCCACTCTATTCAAAACACAAATTCACGTTTTCTAGAAAAGAAAAAAAAAAAAAAAAAGATGAAAAAATAGAAATCTGCTTCCACAGTCCATGGAGTAGCATCCAGCCAGACTTCGGGCTACTTCTTGGCGTAGGTGATCTTCATTGCGCAGGTGGAAGTGATGCGGAAGCCCTGGAGGGCATCCCTGGCTGTGCCCGCCTGCCCTTCAGTCTCAAATTCCACAAAGGCGATGTCATGCCTTCCTGGCACTAGCCGTACCTCTTTGAAACCAGGGAACCTGGGCACAGAACGGCTTGTTTTAACACCAATAAATTAAGGCTTTTGCCTGCATCAAATACAAATCTAACACTTAATTTTAAAAAGATTGCCTTTAATACATTTTAAATAGTGTCTTCCTAGGCTAGAGCCAGAAGTTTATATTTTTGATCACTATAGGTTAACAAGAGTTATAGCTAGAGTATATATTTTAAAAACATAATCCGCTGGGTAATGAACCAATACTGGCAATCCTGGTGGACGGAGGTTTCTACTTACTGGTTGAACAGCATTGAGAGCATCATCTCATTTGTTTCTTCAGGGAGGTTATTGAGGAACAAGATGTAGTTAGGTGGATTATCGGGAACCTGAAATAAGGAAGAGGGTGGTTTACAGTATAGTACCATGAACAGTCACTTTACAGGTTAGAAAAACAGATAAGCTTCCTCAAATCGGTACAAAACATACCAAGCAAGCATATAAACACTGTTTTCCACTCATAAAACAGAATATTTCCAGATACCCTAGCGACACAGACCTTCTAGATTTTTTACTTCTGATGTACACAAATGAGCTACTGGCATTTAGCGTTTGACACCAACCTGCTGGGATGGGGTTGCATTCGCCTGTGGGTTAGCAGATCCCTGCAAGAAACGAAACAGACATATTAATAAATACATAAATTCAATAAATAATCTCCCTTTGGTGATGTGTTCTGCTGGACAGGCCCAACAGGAAAAACATCTCAGAGTCTTGTTCCAACTGAATAAATGCATTCCCTTTCCATATATGTTGCACCAAGATATCACCAAAGATGATTTAAATTGCAATAGCGGACATTTATTTACCGATGCAGGTTTCTTGGCTGCATTCAGCGCCTGTTCTTGTGTCTTTTTCTTCTTGTCTTTCTTCTTCTCTTTCTCGCCAAATGTGCCACGCGTTTTTGAAATTATTTCTGAATCCGTCTTTGCATACTGGATCCGCTGCACAGAGATGTGAACACGTGAGAACGTGACCATTTACCTAGAAAAATGAATCAACTCTCTGAATGGTCTAGTTCAGGGTTATTCAAATCACGGTCCTCGAGGTCCGAGCACTGCTGGTTTTCCAACCTTCCTTTACCTGTCAGTCAATGTGAAGCCTCTGACCAATCAGAATCAGTAATTATTAAACTAACTACCTGGGAGAACTGAAAACAAGGCCTGGATTT
>JAODLC010000065.1:6581663-6616109 GCA_026781145.1 Hippopotamyrus pictus | reverse complement strand
TATTAAACTAACTACCTGGGAGAACTGAAAACAAGGCCTGGATTTGGAATCGAGGTCCAGATTTGAAGAGCCCTGGTCTAGTTTATACGAGTTTGCTGCCAACATGAGTCAAGTGCGAAAAGTGGTTCTGTGTTCCCTTTTCTTTTCCCGTTTTCTCCTTTCTCTTGCTTTTTTGTCACTTATTATTGTGGTATCTCTGTCCTGTATATGCCTTCTGACAAATTGACAGAATGACAATAAAAATATAACCACAAAAAAAAGAATCAACTGGAAATAAAATGAAAATCTCAGCGTACCATGGGTTTGTTGTAGAAGGGGAAGCCCTGCAGCTGCCGAAGGGCGTTGGTGGCTGCAGTCAGCTCCTTGAAAACCACGAATGCTTGTCCTCTCATCTTCATGGTCTTAAGTGCTACAATGTCGAGGATTTGCCCAAACTGGGAGAACAACGCATAAAGCGACCTCTTCAACTCTAACAAGATAATCCAAAAATAACCCATTAGTGTGTCATTCATTCATTCATTCATTCCACATAGCCACTTGTCTGATACAGGGTTGTGGGGTATGGCGCCTGTCCCAGAAGCAGTGGGTGCAAGGCAGGTAATAACCCTGGACAGGGGCCAACCCACTGCAGGGAACACACCATTCTAACCCACAGACAGTCAGGCAACTCAGATTCTCCTTAGCTTGTTTTTGAACTGTTGGGGGGGGCGGGGATGTAGAGAACCCAGAGGAAACCCCACAAGAACCCGGGGAGAACATGCAAACTCCACACACACAGAGCCGAGCTGGATACTCGAACCCTGGACTCCGCGAGGTGACTGTGCTTAACATGGCGCTGTTGTGACACCCCTACGAGCGTCATAATTATAAAAACAATTCCGCGGTCTCCGACAAAGAACTGACAAGATAAAAATTATTTAATTATATACTGATAAGGTATGAAGGCTATGGCAAGTGTGATTAATCACTCATCGAATTTAGGGGGGGAAAGACACAAAGAACAATTAGAAAAGTTATGGCGCGTACCTTCTTTCTTAATTTTATCGTTTACATTATTTATGTAGATGGTGTGGTTGGGCCGTATGTCCATGATTGGTGTCCTGGATCCTCCTTCTGTAAAAAAGTAAAGCACTTTAATCAACTAGCATAATCATGTTACTTAACACATACATGAATGCCGAATAGTGCTATTTGAAAATTGAGAAACTGAACAAACCTCGTCACTATAGTTAACATTATAGATTAACAAATAAAATTACTTTTTGATTGTGCATTTTTAATAAAACAACAGCTAACAAAACACTAACACGTAAATGCTCAAATAGGTACTATAAAACGACAATGAGCGTAGGTCAATTTAGCGGGCAAAATAAAAAGATAGGGAAATGGCTAAACATAAAACTAATAAAATAAACAACATAACTGGAAACACATACTCGCATTGCTTAAATAAACCTAACGTAATACAAGAAAAAGAAAGGTTAAACAAGAAAAGACTCACGCCGCTGTGTTTGAACGTAGCACCACAATCAGGAAACTCACACCTAAGCACACTTCCTGTGCAACACGAATAGTTGCTCCCCGCCAGGACGGAAGCCGTTATAATCCGTTCCTGTTTCTACCTGATTTCGTGCACAAACACAAACGTGGACATTATCTTATATAATTCATTTTCAACGAATACCATTATTTATTTGAAATTATCCAGTGGAAACTGTTATTATATCAGTGAAAATATAAGTTCTGTGTTATTTATTTGTCTTTATACTCAGAAATGAATGGTATAATAGTGGAATCCTATTTTCTGTAATTTAGTAAATTTTATTCTTTATACTTTATACACTCATTTCAAGATATGTTTATTTTCACAGTGCCACACACCCTCATTATCTGCAATGAAACAGGCATTATTCCCAAACGCGTTTCTGCGCCGGTGCTGTTTGTCCTTCCCGCGAGCGAGAACCGGTTTGTATTTTGCCTGATGACGATGCTCGGCGAAGTTTGTCACCCCTTTGCGGGAAAAGTGATCAAGTATAGTTAGCTAGTAAAGCCTTAACGCGATGGGAAGTGAGCTACGATCAACGACAGATAGACTCCTCGCTTCAGTTCATCAGTAGAGGGAAAGACAGACATCACGATAAACCTGTTCTGCCAGCGGCAAAAGGGGCTTTAACAGATCCGTGTTGACGGGGCAGTGCTCCGGGATTTCGGGCTGTCTGGGAAGCCGCTGCGTGAAGCAGGTGACGCTGACAGGACCTCAGGGATGTGCAATGGCATCGGTGCGGGTCGCCGTCCGCGTCAGGCCCATGAACAGACGGTAGGTTTTGTCCCGGACTGATCGGTGCCAGTTTCAACGATTGTATGCGATCATCTTTATGAAGTTTGCCGTTAGGCGATAGGTCGGTAGCTAATGGAGCAGCTAATAACAGTCAAGCATGTATGCCTTGTGACGGTAAACAGACAAAACCACGATCGACACCTTGCGCCTGTTAAATGAAGCACCAAATCCCCAAACTTGTAATAAAACAGTCACTGTCCCACGAACCGATTTCATCATTGTCGTATTTATGCCATACATTTTGAGTACTGCAATAGGTAGTTGTCATTCCTTTATGGTATTACTTTGGCGATAAATAGCTGCCGTGTGTATAAATATTATGGGTAATAGGATTTTTTTCATCTTAAAAGACAAGGTCAGCTTGCATTAGTTCACGATTACCGATATTAATGCATCATTCAAGTAACCAGGACTAATCCGGTTGTTGTTCATAGTTGTTGACAGTTTAGCAGGACTGACTGAACAAAGTTAAAAGCAGGAAAGGGGTAAATCTATGCTGAGGTGATTTTATTTAGGAGTTAAAGCACCTGGTTCTGTTTTCTCTCTGCCTGACTGTACAGTGTTGCAGATGCAGGGGAGATTTAGTTGGGAATGCGGTCTTCAGAATTTCACCTTATTGTTCTCCTTGATGTCTTTGGGCTACTCTCTGTTGTGTAAACATGTTCCGATCTGGGATCACATATACTGTAGCCTCTGGAGCTGAGAATGGCAGTCCCAGGAAGTGCAGCCGATGATCGCATTCGGCCACGTGATTCTGTGATTCATGTGATTCTCCTTTTGGCAAAAGAACGATTACGGTGTTACTGGAAGAAACCTGTTTGTCTATTTGTTTTGTGGAAACAGCTCTTTAACATATTAAACAGTGTTATGTTCCCCATCTTCTGGCTGATCTTGCCTCTTGTGGCACCGCTGTGACATGCAGGGAGACGGATTGCGTTAGAGTGACGTGATCAGTTAGGGGGCTCCTCTTTAAGGCACGCTAGGTCAAAAGTTTTACATCACCTCGGTATGCAGGTTTAATGTCTCAATGTTCAGTGAAATCAAAGTACAGAACAACTAAACAATAGAAAATAAGAATTCAGAAATCATTTAGTTTACAAAGTTTTATTTACATTTTTAATAAAACACTGACACTCGGAAGTGAAAGCCTTACGCTTCTAATGGTTATAATATTCTGTCTCATTTAATTTGTTAATTGCTGTTTTCTCACCATTCATAACACATCTTCCTGCAGTGCAGTATTGTCCAAGAACTGCTTCATAGTTTGTAATAACACAACATTACTTTAATATAGACAGAGGGTCTGGAAGTTTTCAGCAGAAGTTGGGACACGTGCAAATTCTGTGCTTCAACTTGCAAGGCTTTGTTTTTGGCACGTTGAGGGGCTTTCGGGATGATGGGGAAATCGCAGAAGTTACAGTTTCACTTAATATCCCTGAAGTTACACTCTGCTTGAAGAGCCTGTTTCGAGCTTCATAACTTAATTTGGTAGACTAGGCGAAAGGAAATCAAAAGAAAAAAAAACAACAAAACAAATGCAGGTTAAGGTCATTTTGCATCCTTCACTGACAGTACTAATTGACTTTGCACCTCTGTACAGAAAACAAATTGTAAATCTGGTCATTACTATTTAATTCTTCCTAACGTTCTCTTGGTTTCTGTTTTATGACTATTGTCTTTCTAGTGAACTGTAAAGATCCTTTTGCACACACAGGAAAAACGGTCTGTCCTTTAATTGTGGTACATACAAGTAAATAATTAAAATCACAGGAGGTAAAAGTTATCTGCAAGTTTGTTCTTTGTTCTGTTCACTTTACTGGGATCTAATGCCAGTATAAGATGCAACTCAAATTAATTATTGTGAGAAGTGGTTGGTTAGTACCCGTTATTTAAAAAGAGACAGACTGTTTTTCACTACTGGATTTCAGGATGCTAGCCAAAATAAATCATAGCACACGATATGCAAGAATGTAGCGTTTACAGCTTCTGGAGTACCTTGGCATGCAGGGTGTTCCCTGCCTTGGGCCCTGTGCTGGCCAGCTTAGGCTCCTGTTTCCGCAGTGACCCTCTACTGGACGATCTATTGGACGACAGATTGGTGGATGGACCTTCTGTGGATCTGATGTTTTCACCTTTGCAATGTGCTGTGAAGTACCATCCGTCCCTTTATCCTACTGGCAGCATGGTAGGTGAGGGCCTCTCTGATGTTAAAATGCTTTTTCTTTTTGTATGTCTCTCTGTCTTACAGGGAAAAGGATTTATCTGCCAAAGTCATCATTCACATGGAGGGGAACAAGACGTCTGTAACCAACATAAAGGTGAGATTCCGCTGACGGGTGATGCTCACATCCGGGAGTCGTAAGGGGCTCGAGGCCCTTAGAAATTGACTCATTTCCGCACAAGTTCCCGCCACGGGAGGCCAGATGTTCCTTGTCCTGCTGCGTCTCCTTCCACAGATTCCCGAAGGCATGTCAGGAGATTCCGTACGGGAACGGGTCAAGACCTTCACGTATGACTTCTCCTATGATTCCGGTGATGGAAGAAGTGCTACCTTTGTGTCCCAGGAGAAGGTACAAGCATAGACTTTCTTAGCTTTTGATGCCTCCTGATATGACACTTTAAATAACGGCGCCATTTAAAATGGGCTAGCTAGCCTGATAAAGGTGTGTGCACAGTTGGCATGTTCTTCCTATGTTTATGTAGGTTTCCACTAACTTTCTTCCCACAGTCCGACAACATGCTGGTCAGGTGACTGTAAAGCCCCCTTTGTGATTGTGTATGTTTGTGACTGTTTGTGCATGTGACTGGCTTGCTTTCTGTGTTGTCTCTATGGACTGTGAATCACTTCCGCCCTAAATGATGCAGATTAATGATTATTATATATCTCTTAATCTCTTAAAAATCAAGTTTGACTGTTTCTCCCTAACGAAGCTCGAGTTTGCGTGCTTGTGGTTTCAAAGTCTGGAACATTCCTTCAGAGCTGGGTGTAGAGAGAGTTGGTTGGTTAGGGTTGTCCGGAATCAGATTATACTTTAAGGTACAGCCTTGTCCCAGATTAAGCTGAATGTTTCGTTCCAGGCTTACACATGTTACTGGGTCAGGTGAAAAGTGTTACTTGTTGTTTTGGTCTTTATTTAGGGATCGGCTTATCACTGGGAAAAATATGCCAGAATGAGAGCTATTTCCTTGTTAAGCCGTGTTTAGTCAGTATTTTTTTTCTCCTCAGGTTAATCTCATGAAGAAGCAGAACTGCAGTATTTTCAATTTAATAGGTGAAAGATGTAATTTGTTGGTTTTCATTCCTAGGGCACCACCTAGTGGACAGTGGTGGGTTGACCCTCCACAATATTCTTTCCTCTTCCTTAGTACAGGGAGTCTTGCTGAGCCCTGACAGAAAAGCATAGTGAATATGACGACTACTCATTCCATCAGAGTGTGTCAGTAGCTCATGTCTGGTTGAGATTAACAGTCGAGTAACATTTGGCAGGGTTTCTTTTTGTGCAGATTTAATCTTTGCCTTTCCTTTTAATGTAGCTCATACAGCAGTTTTCACTGTATTGTGTAGCAGGGCTGGGAGTTTGAATCCCATCTTTGTTTCTTGTGTGTGGACTTTGCATGTTCTCCTGGAGTGTTTTTTTTTTTTTTTTGCTAGGTGCTCTGCTTTCTTCCCACAGTCGAAAGACAGAGACAGACAGGTAGACTAATTGGTGTCTCTAAATTGCAGTGTGACTGTGTATGTGAATTTGTATATAACCCGCAAAGGACTGGCATGGTGTTTTCCTGCATCATGCTGCAATGGAAAGACTCAGGATAACAGCGGGTTGATACTGTTTGAGTCTCCAGCTTGTTTCCAGGAGGGGTGGCCCACTGCGCGAGAGTTGATCGCGAGAGCTGATCGCGAGAGTTGATCACGAGAGTTGATCGCGAGAGTTGATCGCGAGAGTTGATCGCGAGAGTTGATCGCAAGAGTTGATCGCGAAGAGGTACCAAGCGTATTCCACAATTTGCAGATTAATGCATTAATTGCAGGTTTAGACAATCGGCCAGCTTATGCAGATGTGCTCGTTTCACAATGCAAGCTCTCAGTAGCACTTTGTACACTGCTGCTAAAACTAAAAACTGCAAAGTACAAACTTCCAAATATGCCCCAATTATAAGGCTTACACCTTATTACTGGATACAAATATTATTGTTGCCTGTTTCCTTCCCTCTGCTGTTGAAAATATGATATTAAATAGTTTTTTTTTTTAATTATAGATCAAAATGGCTTTGACACTACATGAAATAACAAAATATTAGGTTCAAGATCAAATTATTTTTTTTTTACCTTAATAACACGAAGTGAAGATAATACCTACATAATTGTTTTCTGTTTTATTTTGTTTGTTTGTTTATTTGCAAAGATGGTGATGCGTTTACTGAACTTTCAGCAAAACACATTTTACATTCTGGCTGTGAAGTACGTTTTAACAATATTTAATGCTATAATGTTAAAGGCCTGTGTGTGAATAAAATGAGTTTTCACTTTATTATTATTATTTTTTTTTGCATTTCTTTCTCCCATTGTTTTTCTGTATCATGGCTTTAGTGTGTCGTTTACAGTATCTAAAAAGTAAGCTTCTAACTGTGAAATAATAAAACTGTCCACTCCTGCAACATCAGTAACTGGTTATTATAACTGCCAGTAGGCTGTTTCCTAATGTGCAGTGATTTCAGGGGATTCACTGTAAATGTTTAATTATCTGTCATAGCGAAGGGAATCCGCATTATTCAATTATTCGATATTAAGCCGTCCCTGTAAGAATATTTGGTATGTTCAGCAGACTGTCACCTAAGACCCAGACAGCTGCAGTATTATTTTTCCGGATGAAAAATCACAGCTTGTGAGAAAGACCAGAGCCCTTCCTGAAAACCAGAGAAAGATTTCTGTCAGCTTTTGCCGAGCTGAAGCTGCTGTTGGAGCGGTTCGTTGAGGCCTGGTGTCTGTTCAGTAGATGTGTGACGTGTGACGCCTTCTGATGTGGATCATACCAGCAATTCTCTTGAGGAATGATGGTATTTTTATGCAGTTATTAAAAGTCACGGGTCCGTAGACAGATAACCAAGCTGTCAGTTGCATGAGATGAAGAATAATATATGTGTTCTTTTGCTCGCTTTCTCACTGTTGATTAAAGGGATGTTTTTTTTTTTCTTCTTAACTTGGACATTGGCTTTGATTAAAACGAGACTCTCCAAGCAATGCAGCTGCCCTGAAACGTCAGATTTATGGTGTCTGTTGAATATCTCTGAGCTAATTGACGATCCGAGTTCTGCTTCCCGTCACGAGGGTGAAGGGAGTGGGAGATTTGATCTCTGTTTGGGGATGAGTCGGGAGCGGTTGGTACTTCCCCGGGAAGCGTATCCGCACTGGGATGGCCGGCTGTCGCTGATGTCCGCCCACGTTTTCCCCGGGGGACATCAGCAAACCTGCTCTGCTTTCATCTCCCTCCACAAAGATGAAGCGATGCACGCTCCTGCAAAAGGATAGACGCGGGTCGCCTTTAAATTGGGCCTTTAAAAGACGACATGAGAAGGAGAAATGGCCGCCGCTCGCTTAAAATGGTACGACGGCTGCTTAAGGTCGACGCCGAAGCCCTAGTTCGTTTTAAGAGCCCTGCATGCCTCCCCCTGGCAGAGTCTGGATGGCAGATGCCAGGTGGATCTATCAGTACCCACGGTGCTTTAATCCCTCCCCAAGGCCGAGTCGGCAGAAGGATAAATGAAAGCAAACTCTGAATGTCATCACAATATCGATGCATGACGGTTTCTGGGACGCAGTGATGGGCTAGTGCCATCTGAATGTCATTAGCATTTAGTGCCTGTTTTTTTATGACATATTTACTTAAACATATACCGTAATCCAGAGCATCAAGTCACGCGGACAGTTTTACGCTTTCTTGATGTACGCCGATGTTTCTGGGAAAGCTGCAGATGAAGTTCAGAAGCATCCTTGCGCCGTCATTTACGGGTTTTCATTATGTAATTGATGGGCCCATGTTCCCCTGTATCATTGACTCTTTGCTGCATGGTCCCTCCTGCCTGATATGGGTGATAAAGGGGAGCGGAGGTGAGTCATGTGACGCAGTTTGCCAGCTGTTGAATTTACAGCAGACAGGCGCCACTTTAAATGATGTGTGCTTAATCACATTAGGACGGCTGTAGGTGCCCTCTAGCTGCTGACTGGGTTGTCTGCACCCTCCTTCCCCTCACTGCCTAGACTATTGTATGCTGTCCATCTGAATGTTTGTTCATCTGGTGATGGCACTGTCGACGCTTCCCTCTAGGCCAGGGGGCGCTCTTGAGTTTAGCCCAAGAATTTGTTCACAGGCCTACTGTCTGAAATTACTTGATGTTATTGCTAAGGGACAGAGGCAACCCAGTCGCCTGCCGCTCTTGATTTTCTCTTGGTCTGGGGGTTTCCCTGTCCCACCCTGTCCACTGATTGGCTCTTGTGTCACTGCAGGTCTTCAAGGACTTGGGCTCCGATGTCCTCAAGGCTGCTTTCGAGGGTTACAATGCCTGCATTTTCGCCTATGGTCAGACAGGCTCTGGGAAGTCCTACACCATGATGGGAAACCCGGTAGGATCCCCGAGGCTCCTTCTCTGACTGATGCCATCAGCACCATTAGTTTGGTCCGGCCCACCACTGCAGCTGTCATTGGGTCAATCCAATAAATAATCAGTTAAACATATTCACGCCTCAAAACTGTAATATCAGGAAATTGTCATAAGACATGGAAAATGTGTTCATGCTCGTAGTGCGTCAAAGAGAAAACATGCATTTTAGTGAGTGAAATAATCGCCAATCTCAAGAATTTTAAATTGTTGTGTAGCAAATGTTATGATTAGCATGCAGGGGCTAATAGTATATTTAAAGAAACAGTACTGTTTTAAGGTACTGTCTATTAGTGTCTAATACCTTAGGTAGTCAAAGGAACTGTTTAAAGCCATTTATCTGGGTAGTAAGTGTCAGAGGTGGATAGTTCAGGTCCAGAAAGTACAAATCCAGACCAAGATTTTGTTTCAACCAACCAGTTGAGTATCCTGTGACTGTGAGTCTTTGTACTCAACCGGTTGTTGCACTCAACTTTCAAGACCTGAACCATTCACCTCCAGTAAAAGTATATTTACTCAGAATATAAAACACGGTTTAATCAATCAATCAATTGTTCAACTAATTATTAAATTATTTTTTTTTTTTAAGTCAATTAGATATTGATTAGCCACACTAGGTGGGGTAGTGGGCGAGTCAAAAAAATACACAAAGATCATGTAAACATCTCCATAGACAGCAAAGAATTTTGCATAGCGCTGTATATAGTAACTCATATTGCTTCCCAGCGATACGTTCTGCTCAGGGGTTGACCTTCATTATGCATTTTGGAGGGGGAAAATCTTCACAGGTCTCAAGATTTTTATTTGGTGTATATCTAATGTCATTATTAGCATGCAGGAGCTAATTGCTTATTAGAAGAAACATTATTGTTTAATATGGCAACCCATATAACCTGTCAACCAGCTGAGAGACTGACCTTCACTGTGCTCAAAGTACACTCTCCTCTGTGTGTGACCGGGACAGATGCAGTGATAATGTTGCATGTAGAGACCTGCGGGTGCGGCGGCTAGCCACTGTACGCCGAGCAGCAGGAGGAAGGGGAGTTAACAGACTTAATAAACACATTTCCGCTAATCGCAGATTGTTCTGCGGTCTCACATTTCCCGGCCCACGCGCAGATAACGCGAGCGGCTGTTAATTACATTTCCACGACTCCGCGTGCCGCCATCCTCGCAAGGTCACTTTGGGGAACCTTGTTGACATGCGTGATAATCGTATCTTCAGCTTTAATATTCATGGTCCGCTGCAGAAATCCACGATCGCCGAAAATGTTTATGGGAGCCGCGGTAACTTTAGAAGTCGCCATACCTGTTCTCCTGAAGGTGGCGCACACACGCACAGGGTCTTATACAGACACCGGGCACGTGCCATTAAAACCCGACTCACGGCTCAGTATCTCTCACATGAGATCAGGTGGGCTTCTCTTGGCTTGGTCTACAGTAGCGACTTTGTCAGGCTGCCACTTTTTACGACTTTGATTTAGTCGTACTTCCAGCTGTAAAGATGTCGTGGTGCTCGCTTGGGCTTTTATTGCGACATTTGCGAGAAGCACAGTATGCTTAAACTGTCCGTCACGGCGTCCCCCCCCCACCCCATGAAACGGAGCGATTAGCGCAGCCTCCGTCAGTGTATTTCAGTCAAGAGGCCGAGGGGACAGCAGGAAGTGCAGTGATGTTAAGCTGGCGAGGAAACATGGCAGGTGAGTGTGTCTCCATCTCTCTAGGGTGACGTGGGCCTCATCCCCCGGATCTGCGAGGGCTTGTTCAGCCGCATCTCCGACATGAGTCGCTGGGACGAGGCCTCCTTCCGCACCGAGGTCAGGTAAGGGACAGACTCTGCTCCCCAAATGGGTGTAGTGAAGCTGCACAGCCTGCTGGGGGCAGCAGTGGGTTGGTGGTGGTGCAGGGTGAAGAGGGGAGACCTCACAGTGTTACGACAGTACACACAGCGCGTGTAGTCCTGACTTCGTACATCTTCCGTCTCTGAAAAAGTGAGTCATCTTCTGTTGATGAGGTCATTTTTTTTTTTTCCCCAAAAATAACCCTCGAGATGTCATTAATTGAGCAGGTAGCCCGGTTCCTTCAGGCTGTGAGGTTGACGAGCGTCCTACACTGCACTACCTGTCCTGGATTTATCTTTTTATTCATGAACTTTATACGGCACTAGGGCCTTTGTGGGGAGAGGAGTGGGGGGGTGGGGGGCGGGCGAGAGGATTTTTGAGATGAAGTTCTCTGTTGGGTGCCGGAGATCCATAATCTCAGGTACGCAGCGGGACCCCTGGAAGCTGGGCTTGGTTGTTAATTATCCTGCTCTTCAGGCAGGAAGTGTCTGTCCGCCCGGGGGGGCGGCCTCATTTAGGAGCCGTCTAATGAGTTATAAACGCTTTGGAAGGTCGGCACCAAAGCCAGCGCGGGCCACTCGAGGTCACTGTTGGGTGAAGGCGAAGCCAGACTGGCATCACCGGGGGGGGGGGGGATGGGTTATGCGAGCATTACTGACGATGGAGGGGGGGTGCTGAATTCCATATTACCTACACGGAGAGAGACGTCCGTTTTCTGGACTCTGTGAGCAGGGGTCATTGCGTGGTGTCCTGAAAAGTCCTGATGATTAGTGCTGTGTGCATCATTAATGTTTCCACCTGGCATATTACTCGTACCACCCCCCCCCCCCCCCCCCATGTTCTCTACCATGTAAGCGGACATTAAGGCAGCCATGGGGAGCGTTAGCCTTCCATTTGCACTTGTGCTCATTATTTTGTTTGTCAGAGACACAGCGAATCAGGAATCCGCTCTAGGATCGCATCAGCAACTGAATGCAATTAATCAGCGTTGCGTCCGGCGCTAATAGCCGGTGACTCTGTGGTAGCCGCTTCATTAAAAATTTTCCATGAAATGTTTTTGAAAGGCTACTTCTAATCTCTATGCTGATATGCAAATATGATGAGAATAGTCCCATGTCTGATGTGCTTGTGAGCCGTTTCCTGCTCTGTGATTGGTTAGTTTTGATGTTGACACGTATCTTGGTGCATTTGTCGCTCTGCAAAGCTTCAGGAACTTTGTCTTTATTTTCCTGTTGCCGCACTTTGGTCCATGCCATTCGTCGTCGACTGCCACATATTTTTTGTTGAGATTTTGAGCTTCATTTGCGGCAATGGACGACACCTGTTTTTTTTTTTTTTTAGTTTTGAAGATGTTCTCTGTCCTCAGCTACTTGGAGATCTACAACGAGCGGGTCCGGGACCTTCTGCGGAGGAAATCCACCAAGACGTTCAACCTGCGGGTTCGAGAGCATCCCAAAGATGGCCCCTACGTGGAAGGTAAGCTGGCTGGGTGACCCATGATGCCAAGGGGCTGGCTGTCCTTCACCGTGCCTGATATCAGGTGTGACGTTCCTCAGATCCTGCGTTTAGGAATGATTTCTGGTTTCACCCAGTCATCCCAGTGAGCCACAATAACCTGCCATTTACATTGATTTACCAGATACCTTTATGCAAAGCAACATACATTTGTGAAAGCAGGGTCACGTCAGCAGGGTCACGTCAGCAGGGTCACGTCAGCAGGGTCACGTCAGCAGGGTCACGTCAGCAGGGTCACATCAGCCAGTCTCTGGAGCAACTGAGGATAACGGACCATTCTGTGCATCATGGAATTGGAACTAGTGACCTTCCGATTACAAATACAGGATCTTAACCCACTGAGCCACATGCCCCTGTTTAGGGTTTAATACCTCACTGTTTTGCCCTGTTTGGTGGGCAACTTCGAGAGAGGTGGCTCTTCACGCTAAAGAAGCTATGATGGTGATTGTGGTGTTTGTCACCTCTTATCGAAAGGGCAATAGGCATAAATTTAGCTGTAAGGGGCATTTTTAGCATCATACACATTTCTGTGTACATTGCCCCCGCCCCAGACCTATCGAAGCACCTGGTGCAGAACTACGGTGACGTGGAGGATCTGATGGAAGCCGGCAACATCAACCGTACCACGGCCAGCACGGGCATGAATGATGTCAGCAGCCGCTCGCATGCCATCTTCACCATCAACTTCACGCAGGCAAGTGCAGCGATCTGGGACCGGGGTGCTGCTTTCGCGGGACATGGCCTCACAGCCCCCTGAAATGAACCCCTCTTAGTATAGAATGTTCTCGCGGATGTCTCGCGGGGGTGCACAACGATTTTCTCCTCATTCACGAATATAATAAAATAGGTGTGAGTCATATTTTGAGTTGCTGAACATCATTTAAAGAAAATATGCTTCAGTAAATGTACTTGCCATTACTTTAAAGCCGTGTTTTTTAGGTGTGTGGAACTGAAATGCTCCTCATTAGTAGATTTGTTACTGAGGTTTCCCCTGAGCTCAGACACACCATTATGGTCATCAAAGAATGCTGTCTGCTTTTTTCCCGGTTTGTCTTAAACTCGATTAAACTTTATCGACACATGGCTTTTTCCGTTAGGAAACCTGTCTGCATTGTGCACTTCTAAATCAATTATTCAATTAATGAATCAATTAAGTAATCAGTTGAAGGGCCGTGCAGCGCTTACAATCGCCTTGCGAGATGAATGAGCTCTTCCCTCATCTGTGGCCACCCCAGTTCAATCGTTCCTCGCTGTTCGTCCGCAGGCTAAGTTCGACGCGGAGATGCCCTGCGAGACCGTGAGCAAGATCCACCTGGTGGACCTGGCCGGCAGCGAGCGGGCAGATGCAACGGGGGCTACTGGCGTCAGACTGAAGGAGGGCGGCAACATCAACAAGTCCTTGGTCACTCTAGGCAATGTCATCTCTGCACTGGGTGAGGACGCTGGGCGTCATGTGACCTGGGACTGTTGGCTCAGCAGTACTTACCACAGAAAGACATATGGCCTTCATGCAAATTGGTCGTATATACTGCTCGTTAGCGCTAAGTACCACGGAGAATAAACTTATTTGCGATTAATGGAAAAAATTAAATGAAGAACAGTCATTAATCAGACATGGGATTTTAGGGCATCCTTGTAGGATATATTATGTATTTATAAATATTCAAAGGGGATTTTTTTTTTCTTCTAGAAGATGCTTAGGCTTGAAAGCACTGTAACCAGAGTGTCTTTGCCAGGCTTGAGTAACGTTCGCTCTTCTCTCTTGCCTCCAAGCTGACCTTTCTCAGGACGGCAATGGGGGCTCCTGTGGCAAGAAGAAGCAGGTGTTTGTGCCGTACAGAGATTCTGTGCTGACGTGGCTGTTGAAGGACAGCCTGGGTGGGAACTCCAAGACCATAATGATTGCCAGTGAGTCTTCCTGGGTCAGAAGCCTGAGATCTCGCTCTGACGGAGATCTCGTCCTCAGAAAGATCTGGTCCTGAGGGAGATCTGGTCCTAAGGGAGATCTCGCCCTCAGAAAGATCTCGTCCTAAGAGAAATCTCACACAGATTAATTCTCACACAGTACCAACTACTTCATCAGAGACCTCTACCAAGCTCCAGTCATTTTATTGTATCTGGACTAGTCTAAATATTAAAGACCTTCTGCAGTTGCATCACATTATGGCTTCTTTTTTATCTTTTTAAGGACTTCATGAAGGACTTTAATCTTTGTTAATGACTTAGAACTGAAATGTAGCTCTTCACTTCTACTGTCACTGCCATCTTGTTGCCCGACAGCCATCTCGCCTGCCGACGTGAACTACGGCGAGACACTAAGCACGCTCCGGTACGCCAACCGGGCCAAGAACATCATCAACAAGCCCACGATCAACGAGGACAGCAACGTGAAGCTGATCCGTGAGCTGAGGGCGGAGATCGCCCGTCTGAAGGCGCTGCTCGCCCAGGGCAACCAGGTCAGCCCCCGGCCCCCGTCGCCGCTGGGCAGTGCAGGTCAGGCCACAGGGGTCCTCCTCTCCCTTTTGATGTTTTCCGTGATGCTACCTACCGCTTCTCACCTTCTCAGATTGCGCTGCTGGACTCGCCCACGGCCCTCAGCATGGAGGAGAAGCTTCATCAGAACGAGGCCCGAGTAAGCCCATCTTATTGTTCCTCGCCCCCCAAATGTGTGGTGGTCCCAAAGCTGCTTCTTCACCCAGAAATCCCCGAGCTACCTCTAGCTATGCCCCGTCCCACTGATCCCTGTAATGTGCTTCACCTGATGGTTCAGTGAAGACCACCTATCTTCCTTGGGGTGGGTGGTTGGTGCCATCAGCCTCTAGCCAATCTGATATTGATCCCTTCAATGTCTTCCAGGTCATTGAACTGACCAAGGAATGGACGAACAAATGGAATGAAACCCAGAACATACTGAAGGTAAGTCGCCATTCCGAACTGCCGGGGAATACCCCCTTATCCAGTGGGATTAACCTGTCATTGATTCCCTGTTGGGCCTTCTTGCAGCCGTGAGCCCTCCTTTTAACACACACCACTCTGTGCCAGTGTTGTATTTGGGGACCATATGGGAGTGTTTGTTGGGTCGCTTCCTCTCCTCCGTCATGTGACAGGGGTGTGTGGTGGGAGCCTGCCTGAATGGGGGGGGGGCTGATTAAGCAAATGGTGCCTCCCTCCTCCACCCCAGTGTGTCATTATGAAATAATGCTGTTCCTCAGCCAGTTTTAATAAACTTTTATTTCTTTCGGGTTATTTATTTTTCTTTCGGGTGTTTGCACATGGCAGTTTTTTTTGGTGACATTGGCTTAGCAACTATAGCGTCATAGGTTACTAGGCAACCGTTCCCACACGCGCCAGTTAGTGGCGATCAGCACGCCAAGTGGGCGTGGTCAAGTGTGTGATATGGAGCGTGACACGCCCCCATGGCCCGATGTGTCGCTAAGGGGGCGGGGCTTATGGAGCATTTGTCTCACCGGGGACCTCTGCAGGCGAGGCCAGGCGCCCCCATCCACTTCCCGCCGACAGAGCAGAGAGTGTCCAGCGGGGGGCTTCGGACTTAGCATGCAGCCCCCGTTCTGGTTGCCCTCGACGCCGCGGCCCTCCACACCCCTGATTGTGCCCGTGGGGACTCGCTCAGAGCTGCAGAAGGCTCGCACCCCTCCTCCCCGCCAGCCCGCGCTGGGATGACAACAAACAAACCCGACAGATGGCCCGGTGCTGCCTCAGAGTTCGGCATCCGTTCCACCCTGAACCGGGCCCCGAAATGGCACCTGTGTTATATATATTTTTTTTTATTTAGCTGGCACCTTGTATGTTGTCGAGGGTATTTTATTATTTTTTTTTTCCACATCCAGACGTCGAGGGACCAATTTGTTGTTGGCCCCAGATATTTACAGGAACCCAGACAGTGCTGCGCTTTCTCCTGCATTCTAATTGGTCGCCTTTGTATAGACTGGAGTTTCCGAGAGGCTTAGCGTTTCCATTGTGACTTTTTTTGGCATGCCTGGCAGATTTATTCTTGCTAAATAATGAGCGTTTTAGCAGGCTTTTAATTGATTTAAATTTTTTTTTTTTTAACTGATCGTTTTCCAAATCCATCTCACCAACAAGCTGGAGAAGGGAGCCAGATTAACGTAGCCTCTCTGGTGACGCTGATCTCCGGACAGTCCAGCTCATTTACCTCCCCCACCCCACGCCATCCGGAATGTTCTGCTCCCCATCAGAAGAGAGGGTGCATTCTAGCCCCACATGGGATCGTCTCTCAGGAAAATAGCTGGAATATGTTGGCAGGATTGTGTAGAATGTAAATCGGAGACAGATGTGAGGGTTTTGGTCTCTGTGGCCGGCAGGCAGCTGATGAAAGGAAAAAATGTCTTGGAGCTCCTTGACACGTTTTTCGAGACTGTCGCCAAAACTTTGAGTTCGGGTGGTTTGGGACCCGGCACATTTGTGTCAGGGCTGCAGATGGCGGCATTGCCTAGGGGTCAAAGGGTCAGAGCCGCCCGTGGGACCCGCCGCAGGCCTGACCCGCAGCGGCAGCGGTGGAGATCGTTCGGCCTTGTCCTGCATCCCACTCTTTGCAGTTCACCCGCACGGCCACTAGGTGCCTCTGCAGACCCACCGAAGATGCTTACCGGGTAGCCCCCCGTTGCGGGATGCAGACGGAACGAGTCCGTCCGGCGTCTCCGTCACATTTTTCAGTTATTTACAGCGGAATTGCAACCAACAGCCATTAAACCAATTTAATGATCCTGAAGTCTATATCTGACAGTGTGAACAGAGTGAGAGGAGTGGAATCAGATCAGAGGGACGAGTGCGAGCCCCCCCCATATGGCGGATCGCTGCTTATCCCTCTGAAGTTTTCTGTACCGTTTGTCAGAGCGGGAGCCAGGCATCATTAGGGGGCTGACGGAGAAGCGGTCCGTGGTCATGCTTTAAACGCTCTCCTGGCGCGAGGGGGCAGATATTAACGCTCATCGCGTCCGCGCGTGTTATGTAAAATGTATTTTTAAATTTTATTATCGGGTGAAATGTTTTGGATAATGCGTGTCTGTGTGCGTACTGTGAGATAAAGCGGGGGGGGCAGTCATCGCTGTCGCCTTCCTCATGGTCGGTTTGTTGGATGAAACCCGTGGCGAAGGAATGGGGAGTCCCAGGAGTCCTGTCGGGGGCCGCGCTGGTTTGGCAGTTAAAGGGGGTCTCCATTTCTCCTCCCATCCCGTCCCAGGAAACCCCCATACCCCCCCCTCTCCCCCCACAGCAGCCATCCAGGATTCCCTCCACCCTGTCAGTGTAGTTTGGTTGCCGGGGGGTTGTGCTTTTTTGCTGTCTGAAAGCCCTCTTTGCTACGGGGTCGGGGGGGGGCGGGGGCATGTAGCCGCCGTTCGGGTGTCTTCGCCTCTGGTTTCAAGCGTTGCTTAAGAAGCAGAGCCGTAGAAGTTGGCAGGCGCATGGGGGACTGGGCCTTCGCCAGGAACCACATCCATTGTTCGGCGCTAATGGGAAAACAACCCAACAAGTTGTCCTACACGCTATCGGCAAGAGGGCCCCCACTGACAGACTCTGGGGAGAGGGGGGGGGGGTGCGCCGGCTGGACGACGGGACCTGTTCATCGTTGAGGTTGCATGCAGGAACACCGTTAAGGTTACTTATTGTGTTAGCGTTGAGCCTCAGAGTCACGGGAAGCTAATCGCCAGATGATTAGAGTAGAGAAATGACGGGCAGATTAGGAGTAGCTGCTCGGTAAATTACCCAAGATAAGGGCGTTTGCCAGTGAATTTGAGGAGAGTGGCGAGGAGTCCTTGTTGAATGGACTCAGCAGGAATGCCGACCTGTGCCGGTATATTAGTTCCAGTGTACTTCTGCATCCAGAAGGGTTTAAATGGGTAGCTGCTAATATCGGCCAAGGGCTTAGGAGGTGGTGCTTAGAAAGCAAACAGGAGGGTGTCCAGCGACTGCCTGATTAAAAAGAGGCCCAACTCTCACCCATCGGGCGCAACTTTGGCCACCTGTCTGATCCTGAAGTTTGAAATGCACAGGGGAGGCTCTGTATATATTACAGATGTGAGGCCCTGGTTTGGACTTTCATCATGAAGAACCAGGCATCATCTCTTCTGCCTCTGCCATCCTCTGGGGCTGGGGATGCTCAGGTTTAACAGGAAGATGTTTCTCTCCCCGCTTCCCTGCCCGGAGGCACAGATATGGGCTTTGCATTCATTTCATGTAGCCTTATCTGCAAAACCATTTTCCCCGCCGTGGGAAATAGTTTAAGATGATTAGGGAAAATAATGGCCGATGACTTAGACGTGCCACTGAGGCAATGCGCTGTGGCTCTTAGACCGAAACAACACAGCTGCTCTCGATAAGTCTGCATGGAAGAAAAGGGGGAGCGATAGAGAAGAAAGATCAGACTTTTATTTAGCCTTAATTTTAATTTGTACGTATGACATCCATCGCTGGTGTGCTGTTTACACAATTTCTGAATGTCTGGATGCGTATTTAGATAACCCGCTAAAAGACGCTCTGCCTGATTGGTCAGGCTGGAGGGTGGGCCCGGGGTCATGGGGTGGGATTAGCCCTCAGGGCAAAACAAATGGGATGGCCACCAGGGGTCAGCGGTAGCAAAGTAATCAAGCCCGTGGGCACAGAAAGCTGCCTGTAGGTTAAATTCCTTTGATGAAGATCTTCACCAGAATTGCATCAAATTTCTTCAAGATCATTTTCAGTATGAAAGCTTTGGTTTAAAAAGTTATAATGTGCTTAAAGTCTTCCTCTGTTTCTGTTGGTGTTGCTGCTGACTCCCCCTGCTGTGAGAGGGACTCCTCTGGATCAGTAGCCCCCCCCCCCCCCCCGGATTAACACGCCCAGGGACAGCCTCCCTCTGAAATCCACGCGGCGAGTCTTTAGCCCCGGCGCCAGGACCGGCTCATCGGAAGACAAACGCGGGCCGCCGCTTTTGTCGGAGGCTGGAGCTTTTCATGTGTAAACAGAGTTTTAATTTGCCATCCGAGGCGACGGGAAGAAACATGAAATGCAAAGTGATGTGGCTGTGGTCCCCGAGATTGGGTACAGGGTTGCGAAAGACGGCAACGTGATTCATTGGCGCTGAGCTTGAGAGTTTTGCTGAAATGCTCCGCGTCGATTTTATGTTTTTTTTGTCTCCCCCCCCCCCCCATGTATAATTCACACTAAAACATGGCGTACGGACAAAACTAGAAATGTGCGTACGCACAAAAAAATTCAGATGCATAAAAGTCTGCGTAAATAAAGTTCTATGCACTTTCCCTTTATAAATCCAAATCAACGTCATATTTAATGCACACGCATGAGTCTACAACCCCACCCCGACTCCCCCCAGAATTACGCTGTACTATTGAATATTACGCTATATACTATTTGAATATGCAAATCAATATAAATAGTCCCTTCTGTTTGGTGTTTTCTTAAAAGACAGTGGTAAAAGCACAGGGAAAGAGAATAACTGTAGAGAATGCAAATGGAGGTGCTGCTCAGGAAAGTGGAGGCAAGGAAAAATATACTATTTGGTGGCTATAGCAGTGGAAGAAGCAACAAAAGAAAATTGATGGAGTGGCACAGTGTGGCGGAGGCCCTGAAAAGTTAAAGTTCAGTAAATCACACAGTGCTTGAAATAAAAAAAGAAGTGGTCAGATATTAAAGTCGGCGTGAAAAGACGAGTCGCGGCCCACTGTCACAGTGACCACACTGCAGGTGGTGGCGGAATTGCGGAGCTCACACAGTTTGAGCGGTAAGTTACTGCAGTTTTTGGGGATACAGTATTAACTGGCATTTTGCCAGAGGGTGAAGACTTAATATTATCAGTAATCGTTTAAATAAGCTGCATGTTAAATATGACAAACAAGCAGGCAGCATATGCGATATTACAGTTTATCCTGCTTCAGACGATGTTAGGAAAGCTGCTCCTGTGCCGGTGGACGCGACTCCAGGCAGTGATGGTGCTCTTGTGTCGGGGACGCAACTCCAGGCAGTGATGGTGCTCTTGTGTCGGGGACGCGACTCCAGGCAGTAATGGTGCTCTTGTGTCGGGGACGCGACTCCAGGCAGTGATGGTGCTCTTGTGTCGGGGACGCGACTCCAGGCAGTGATGGTGCTCTTGTGTCGGGGACATGACTCCAGGCAGTGATGGTGCTTCTGTGCCAAGCACAGTGCGCAGTGCGCGTGCTGTCGATCGCTCCGATCGCCTTTGGAAAAGCGAACGTTACTGCGAATCGCACTCAGATGTTTGTTTGTTCAACCACAGTTTAAGGAAATCTCCTATATCTAGATGACAAGCAGATAATACCTTCCCATAAAGCATGGTGTGACAGGGGGTGGCAATTTCAGGTCCAGAAAGTAAAAATCCAGACCGAGATTTTGTTTCAGCCAACCTGTTGAGTACTCCGTGACTGTGACTCTTTATGCTCAACTGAATGGTTGAAAGTAAATCATGGTCTGGATTTTTACTTTCTGGATCTGAAATTGCCACGTCTGGGTGTGACTCAGTGATGGCTGAGAAATACCTGATCTGTCTGCCAATTTATGTTGTAAAGTTCCTGTCGGCCCCAGTTCAGTACACAGCTCCAAGTGGATAGCTCTTTGAAATCAAAGTCGACTTATAAGCCAGTCATCATCATGGGACAAGAAATCGGTATGACCTCTAAACAGAATCTCTTCTAATTCAAACATTTGCAATGTCTTCTAACAACACTAAAGCAGTCACAGTAGCTGGAATAGTTTGGCCATTCTATTGCTTCAGATTGATTACAGTCAAGGGCCTTATATTTGTTAACGATTTATTTGATGCGTATTTGATAATGCCGTCATGGATGCGAATATACAAACGAAAGGAAACCACACAGGCACAGTATCACTGCTCTGATGCTGGATGCTGCCCGTTTACAAAACCGAGCAGGAACGTGCCTACGCATGATCTGAGGCTGGTGTGGAAAAATGTTCTTTTCATACATCTCAATGTGAGCGTAGAAATGGGCGTACGCAACATTTTTTGTGCGTATGTAACCTCTACATATGAGGCCCCACGAGCGTAAGTGCTGTGGTGGCAGGTGGGGGGGGTGGCTATTCGGGAGACGCCATTGACTTGATCGCACCTGGTAATAATGCTTTGCTACACACATTCTTCTCTCTTCTTGGGAGTGGAGTTACTCTAAGGAATGTGGTGTCCTTGCGTATCCAAAGGACGTTGTATTGCATGAACTGACTTGGTTTCCTGAATTGGTTTCACCCTGTAAAGTCTCCTGAATAAAGGAGAGTAGAGACTCATCAATATCTCCCGAGACATCCGTGTTCTTAAAGCGTCCAGTATTGTGACGTGTACATCAGTGGACACTGTCCCCCTCCCCAGTCTGTCATTCACTCTAAATTAAATATGAGCAGTGGTGTATGAAATTATTAAACTCGGGCAGAATTCCCCTTTAACCACCGAGGTGGTTCAGAGCAGTCATCAATTACTGACCAGAGGCTGTGCACATATGTCCGGCCCTGTGGGGGGCCTAGTATAGACTGTGCCTTAGGGAGTGAATGGAAGCAGCCGTTCACTTGTTGAAACCCTTTAAAATATTGCCAGCTTTACTCAGCCATAATGCACTGTTTCTTGAAACAGTCACATTTTACCCAAAATGCAGTGCAGCGTGCCACTGTTAAGTGTCTCCCTGTCAGGATCTTCAGCCTTCAGCCTTGGATACTTGGATGCTGGCACGGTCGGCTCACATTCTTGGCAGTTGCCCAGCGACCGTTGTTGGAGGCTAACTGTTGTGTTTTCTAGCTAGCAGGCAGTCTTCTGCAACACATGTTTCCCGTGGAATCTTGCTTAGGAGGTTGGTGTGGTTGCGGCGGACTTCCCCGGGTATCGCCCCCTTGTGGTGACATATCGGTATGACACTTCCGAGGTGGCGCAACACGGAACACATCCTAGGGCATGAGGCTTGAGGAAAAGGTGTGTCTGTGGAGATGCTCGTCTGGCCCTCTGCCGGTCCATGCCGATGACTGCTGTGGCTTGAAAGGCGTCTCCGAGAAGCCAAGCTGATTTGATGTTGCTAACATCTGGATTAGAAAGCAGAAACCTGCAGTCGTCAGCCGTGGCAGATGCCGTTGTTTTGATGTTACCTGCAGATGTGTTAGAATCGGTGTCAAAACCGCAGACGGCGGGTTTTAACGTCAGCACCGTGGCCCTAAGCGAGAGCATCAGCAGAGCTGACAGGTTAAAGCGTTAAGTTTGTTTGTCTGTAACTCTTTGTCTGTATTTATTTATATCTGTAGGCCTGTTACAATGAAACCATATCTAGTCACCTATAAAGAAACAAAAAAAAAAGGAACCTGCAATTTTGTTTTGCTGGTACGTTTTTAGACATTGAGGGGAATCGCTTTCCTCTGCCCGTCGATGTTCGTATCCAGCGCCATGCCAACATTTGATGGGCAGCTTCATGCCATCGAGCCGTACGATCGCATTCTTCTCTTCCTGTGTTCCTCATGAAGGTGATCGCTGTCCAAAGGCTTCATCCATGTTGTTTAAAAAACCAATAGCTGCGATGGCAATAAAATAACGTTTTTTATTTGATAATTTGAGTGCGTCATATCTGTGTTATGCAATAATGTTAAAAAAAAAAAAAACAGAACTAAAAGCGTTTTACTCTTATCTGGTTGTTTTGTGAGTTGGTTTGTTATTGCTGGAGCTTAATAGGTGAGAAGAAAAAAATCTGAATGTGATGTTTTTTTTTTTGTTTTTTTTTTTTTTTTTTTTAAAAAAAGTTGCTGTTAATTTTGCACCAATTTTAGAGGCTTGTCATCTGCGTCTTGGCTTCCAGACCCTGGTGGGTGGGAAGAGTCAGAGAGTCACTGAGGACCAGGTTGCTGTATCAGCGGAGAGGTGTTAATGTGGTGTTAGCTGTTCCTGTTAGGAACACACTCCCTCGGCTACCTCCTCTCAGCCAGAGTTCTGGGCCATGCAGGCAAACCAGAATATCTTTTAAAAAAATCACCTGTTAAAAAATGCAATGGTAGCCTTCCTGTCTAGAGCCTGTTGTTTTAAATGTATTTTTAAGTTAATGAATGTGTTTCTCTTCCTTGTAATTTTAATGTGATTGTTGCTGGATTGACTGTAAGGAACAGGTGAGGTTGTGTGGGATATAAGGCGGTCAGACCCCCCCTGGTCTCTTTCGTCTGTCCCGGAGCCCGAGATCTGAAGCTCATCTCTGGTCCCTGCTTGTCACCACTTTGTCACGTTCCCTGTCATTACTTCTGACCTGGCTCTCTCGTTATCTGCACGCTGCCTTTCCTATGTGACCTGGAGGTGATGCAAGTGTGTTTTATCACCATGGTGCTCTGGGACTGTCTGGTGGTTTGGAAGCTAAGTTAGATCCCAACTCCATTAATCAACACTCTATGTTTGCGCTGCCTTATTATGATGTGCTTAGACCCCTCATTGTGAAATCTGGGTACCTATTAATTAATTGAGGTACCAATTCCCTTAGTCAGTATTTAAAATAGAACATTGGCGATTTTTTTTTCCCCCAGAGACTTCGAATTGCCTTTCTGATGAGTGTAATGAGATCGATAGTGGATTCCAGCAAGTCAGCTGAAGATAATTACCTTTTTTGTGAGTTTTCTGCTTTATACAGGGTTTTCTTAATTGTGTGTAACCAGAAGGGTTATTTCATAGATTTGTAGGAGTGTGAAGGTGTCTCCATGCGTGAATAGTGGCTTTCAAAAGCCTCTAATAGCGGCGGTCGTTAAGGGTTGTCGTGCTCACATTGGTTCCTTTTAGCAGAGCGAGGAGTGTAGCCTTTTTGACGTAGCACTGAAGTTTCCGGACGATCTTCATGACTCCGTCATCTCGGCAGTTCTGCTTTAATTAGCCCGCTGCGGACATCCACGGCGCCCCCCGCTGTTTTTAATTACCGTTTCGCCTCTGCTCTGCTTCATCCACCGTTGCCCCTGATGCATCATTGTCACTTCTTATACGTGTGACCTCTTGACGGTCGGCGAAGGAAAGGGCGATCCCTAGTGTGGTCATTTCATCTATTTTTTTCTCCTCTGGCGGCTTCATGTGGTGCTGCAAGCGGACGGGGACCTCGATCTTTTCTCACTTGCCTTCCTCAGAAAGTCCATGTTGCCCCGCCTACCTTCCCTATGTTTGCGGACGTTGATGCTTCGCATCCTGTTTGAGATCTGGGTCTCGGTAAATTCATTGTCAACGGAAATGTTTTTAGTTTATCTATATAAGAGAGGCACAGCAGATGAGAGTGCTCTAAACTGCGCTCTGTGCTGTTTCCTTGGCTAATCGTGTCCAAATCTGACAAAAAAATGGCAACACAATCAAAATAATGCGTCTTGATTCTGAGATACTGGCATGCAGCAGTCGTGCTCCAAACGCCGCATTAAAGGGGCAGGTCACCCCAAAACTGAAAAAGATGTTTAAAAGGACTTTAGTTCTGTCTGTCCATCTAGGTTGTTTTGTGTGGAGTTGCCTAGTTTTGGAGATGTTGCATATAGAAATGTTGGTCTCCTCTCGAATATAATGGGACTGAATGACATTCTTTCCGTGGTGATTAAAGTGCCAAAAAAATATGTTAGAAAATTTCAGCAAAATTCAGCAGAACAACCGTGATGGATCGTTAGCACTAAAGCCCCTCTGAAACATCGCTTTTCAGTTTTGGGGTGAACTGCCCCTTTAACGCTTAATGAATAGCCAGTTTCTGCAGCCGAGGTTGACTCGTTAACGATGCATCCAGCATGTGTGTGACAGGAAGTGAGTACAGTGAGTGTCGCGATGGTGACTAATTTGAAATGTCATTGGAATACAGACCAAAGCTTAATCCCTTGGACCCTGACATATCTCAGAAGGGGTTGATCATTTGGGTGGGCGGGGTTTCCCCAAACTTGATAATTGAATCTGGTCGGACTTTGACTGACTTCTTACATGTTGTTTAACTCCTTGGTACCTCTTTCTCTGTTGTTCTGTCCCTATTGAAACATACTTTTCTGATAAATTCTGATACGACGGATGACGCTAACCACGCGAGCCGTGTTTCCTGCAGATGTAATTAAAAGCCATCCTGGGTTCTTAAACCCTGCCCCCATCCCCCTTAGCCAAGTACGAGCAGCGGCTGAGGATGGCTGTCCTGGCCGATGCGAAAAGGCCCGCTGGGCCTGCTTGGTCCTCAATCAGTTTATGATCCTGCGCCGCTGTAAAAAGGGCTCCTGACAACCAAGGTCATTGACCGAAAACAACGGCGATGGATGAATATTTGGCTTCTTGTTCTTAACCTTGAGTTCAAAGCAAGCGGGCTCTGATTTTGGAAACTGGAAGCCATCTGCTAGTTCAACATGGTGGAAGTATTTTAATCGGTCTTTTCCTGTGGATGGGGTAGATGTATTAATCATTATACAAGTATATATAACCTGTATATATAATATATCATATGCAGGGGCGACTTTAACCATGAATACTAAGTGGGCATCAGTAGTGATGATGGATTTAAACGGGATGGAAAGCTTTGATATGCGTCAAGAGCAAAGTTTGCCAGCTGATCTTAGAAAAGAGGAGCAGGGAGGCTTGATCTCCCTCTCCGTGGTGCGTCTCCTCTTGAGTGTGAACGTGCATGTGCCCTCAGAGCGTCGATAGTTCGTAAAACAAACGGTGTGGCATAAAAGTGACACGCCACATTAATCTGGGACTGCACTGATCTGCCGCTAATGAAGTCTTTGAAGGATTCCTTTAATTAGACACGGGATCGCAGTCAGTGTCTCTCAGTCAGAGTCTGCGGGGGGTGGGATGCGCGTATGGGGGGGGGGGGACTTTGCTTCTTTTAACTTTGAAAGGAAGGATTTGGTGGAAGTAGAAGCAACATTCATTGGACTCGCCAAATCCGGTATCAACCTGCAAGACAAGAAGAGAGAGAGAGAGAGAGAGAGAGAGACAGACAGACAGACAGACAGAGACAGAGAGAGAGAGACAGACAGACAGAGACAGAGAGAGAGAGACAGACAGACAGAGAGAGACAAAGAGATACAGAGAGAGAGATACAGAGAGAGAGAGACAGAGAGAGACAGAGAGAGACAAAGAGATACAGAGAGAGAGATACAGAGAGAGAGATACAGAGAGAGAGATACAGAGAGAGAGAGACAGAGAGAGAGAGAGAGAGAGAGTTTGAGTTTGCACCAACCTTTATTAAATCAGTCAATGACAGAAAAAAAACCCTACTTCACCTTCAAGCCGCAACATGGGTCATTATCACAACATTCAACATTTTGACAATCGGAAACAAGCAACCAATGGGACAGAGAACAAGATACTATAAAAAAAAAAATGTACGGCGAGCCAAAGGAAAGAAATAGACATTTTCAAGATAACATTACCACTTCAAAATTAAGTCCCCCTCATGGTTCAAAACACATAAAACCCCACCATAGCCCCATACCTCAGAAAATGCCATAAGGTTGTGAGTCACCCCGAAAAAAGCATGGTCAATCTTCATGGGGGCTGCCACCAAGCCCTTCATCATGAGGGTAGGATCCATCGATCCTGCCCCCTTCATTTTGTTCCTCCGGGTCAGCCAGATACTCATCTTAGCCTGACCAAACACAAAGTTTAACAGACCCGCCTTAACCTTCTGAGTACTACAGTATTTTGGCCCATAAATAAAATTCTGAAAAGAAAAAACCTCCCCAAAACCAACACACCACTCCTCCAGGACCTCGAACAGTTCACAGAGAGCGAGAGACAGAGCGAGAGACAGAGAGAGAGACAGAGAGAGACAGACAGGGAGTGCCTCTTCCATCCACAATATTGACTTTTCTCCGATATATTTTCCCTTAGCCATGGGAGGTCTGGGGAAATACTTAATACTCCATAGAAATGTGATGCAAGTGTCCTGTGGCTTAACGCGGAGATATATCCTCGACGAGCCGGCCACACACACTGCTGGGGTAATTTAATTGGGGTGGAGGAGGAGGAGGAGGAGGAGGAGGAGGAGGAGGAGGAGGAGGAGGAGGAGGAGAGCGGGACACGCAGAGCCCCTCCCCAGCACTGCTGCTCTAAAACAGGCTGATTAGCGTTGATGCTATTCCCCTTCCCGTAATCCCGTCTCCGTCTGGGGGTGTTTCCTTTGCCCCCATCCCATCTGCACCCCCTCCCCGGCCACATCTGCATCCTACCCTTGCCGCCCCCCCCCCCATAACCCCTCCTGTGACCCTTTTCCTGCCCTCAGGTCCTTTTTCTTGGGGTTTTGGAAACTTGTTTTCAGCAGCCCAAACGGCCTTAAATTTTTATTTTTTTTTGCTTCAGATATTTTCTGTTTACATCCTGTCTGGGGTGTACAGTAGCCCACCCTATGCCTCGAGGAGGCTGCAGGCCCATCTGTGACCCTGACTGGGTTAAGTGTTTTGAATATGGATGGATGGATGGATTGATGGACATGTCTTGCTTATTTACTTACATTTACGAATGTTATACAGCAGCAAGCATGTCCATAGGGGGTTTGGGGGGGCAGTCTGTCCTGCTTGGCCTGGACTAAATTGTGTTTCAGACTTTTATGCGGCCAGTACGTGTAGAACTGCGAGTCTCACTCCTCAAAGGAGCCTTTTCTTATGCTCTGCTAAGGACTTATTGCTTTGTGATGATTAATGGAGAAAAAGAAACGTATAAAAACAGTCCCGCGGGCAGATGGCCTCCGGTGGCTTTGTCAGGGGCTGCAGACCTGTGTGTGGAGCGTGTTACTTTAATGGGACTTGTGATTAACTGGCACACTCGTGCCGCACGGCCCAGATACCTTACCTGGGGCGGCTTTTTAGGCTGAGAATTCCACAAAGGTGTCAGGGAAGCACCCAGAGGCCCAGTACTCGCAGATCTGGGGCTCAGGCATGTGATTTAGGATATTTGCCCTCTGGAATTTATTAAAGAACACTCTTGTGTGTTTCGCGAAGCCATGCTGACGGTCTACGCTGAGGTGGAGGACTCCATGTCCCTTAAGATGACCGCCCACGCCTCGGCCATTTTGTTTCCCGTCAAGGCAGGCCTCCTGATTCCTGACATACTTTTTATGGGAGATGTGTATTAAGAACACACTAATCCCAGAGTGCATGAGTTGCCAACATCTCGCAGCAGCTCGATGGACTACCCAGAGCCTCGGGGGGGACAGCCACATGCCGGTTATGGTGGCAGTTAACGATCCAAGGCACGTTATGCCCTGGGGCTGTGTGTGTGTGAGGAAATTCAAGATGGCCACTACTCATTAGCCTTGACTAGGCAGCCCCCAAAACCATCGTAGGGACCTCCTTTGTGGCCTTCGAAGGGTGTAAATAATCTGCTAATCATTCCTCTGCTTTTCTGGTCACAGACTTATGAAGATTAAAAAGGAAAAAAAACACCTATTTAAATAAATACCGTTCGCATTTTCCACCTACCCATTGATAGTGCAATGTTTATATTGTGGTAATATTTTTGGTGTAATCGGCCGTTTTATAAAATCTGGGCCTGCCAGGCAGAACTATCTCCTCGTGTACAGATCACAGAGCCTCAAATCCCGTATATTATTTGCGTCTTTGACATCCAGCATTTGTGTACGGAATGGCGCTTTCCGGGGGAATGCGGCGGCAGCGGCTGCAGCACATTGGGCGCTATTCAGGCGCGCTGTCATGTTTTATTGCAGGTTGCGTGTTTGTTTGCACAAAGCGAGCTTGCTCTTTGGCAGGCAGACAAACGGCGGACGGAGCGAGGGAGCCGGCCGCATTGTTATTGTTACAGCAGACGCTATTATCCGCCATGTCAAAGGACGTTGAATAAATGATGAGTTCTGAATTATTTCTCTAATTTATTGTTGCTCAGTTGTGAAACACAAGCGTGGTAGATGTACAGCAAGCAATGCATGTCCTTCCTGTTAGGTTCTGTGTTCTGTTTCAGTGGTTTTAAGCCCGGTATTTCTAGACCGCTCGGGAGCATGGGAGGTGCCGTACATTTCCATTTAAAAAGTGTTCAATCCATCCATCCGTCAGTCAATTTTCGAAATATCCAATACGAGATCTCTATGATTCTGAAGAGTATCCCAGGAAGCACTGGGCAGAAGGCAGGGGTTGCCCTATATGGGCAAACGAAGAAATGTTATTGAGCATATGCTGAATGCTGTGCTAATTCAAGACCTTCAGACCTTCAGATTCAGGACCTTCTGGTCTGTACTGGCAGGTTCTTTGGGTCCCTTCATCAGAAACTGTAAATGACTCCCTCCCAGATCTCTTGTACGTTACCCGCAGGTCAACCAACAAAAAATGTAATTTGCTACTGTTTCTGGTCATAGAGGAGACTGCAGGCATTCACCTTGATCTCTGTGGAGTTTGCCTGGGTTAAGCGTGTGCCGTGGAGTAGGAGAAGTCCTCCTGGGCGCGAAGGATGGAGCTTGTCACGCACTCACCTTCTTTCATTGTCATCCGCCCCAGTTTGGGGCGCACGCATGCCCGTTCCTTCTCCGAGTCCTTGTCCTGCTGCCCACATGGCTGGCTCCGCTCAACATGAGCATGGTACAGGCCCTGGAGGTCCGCGTGGCAGTAAATCCAGAATCGGCTTTTTTGGTGGAGTACAGTCACACAAGGGGAATTTGTCTGTGGTCAGTTGTCACATAAACATACAGTAAAAACAAGACCCAAAACTCCCAAGTAGGGAAGAAATCCCACTGGAGGCCCAAGGCTGTCTGGCTGCCCGAGGAGGGGAAAGTGAAATTGTGCCATGTTTCCTGGCCAGTGATTTGGCAGCGCAGACCCTGGCTGTGGATGATCGTGCAGGATTAAATAAACCTGTAATGAATAGGCTGGAATGAGGTCGTTCTCCCCTCCGCTGACAGGTGCTTTAGTCCTCGTAAACCATGGCTCGGGTTCTGTGTCTTTGTTCCCACTCTTCTGTGAGTGGCGGACAAATCAGAGCGGGCGGCTGCTTGGTGCATCCACCACTCTTGCGTGTCGAGCTACAGAGAAGTTGACAGAGGCAACAAATACTCAACTCCGAGGAGACAAACGGTACACACGACGGTACCCAGCACAGTCACAGATTTGATCCTGGGTGCCGCTGTTAGTTACAAATCAATGTGAGAGTGGAACATTAGGCCGGATGAGTGGCTCACTGGTTCAACACCTAGAAAACACCTCTGACGAGAGTCTCCCAAGACTCCAGAGTGTTCCCATTTGAGGGGGGTACTGTCCTGATTTTCAGCTTCCCCTGTAGACTGTAGATTTTCAGCTTCCGCCTTAGACTCGTATTGGTCACCGTGGGACAGTACTACTGGTTCTTGGTTCTGCGGGGTGGGCAGTAAATATTTTATTGAGGAACGGTGGCTTCCTTGGGGCAGTAGGAACCAGCAAGTAAATATGATGGTAAACATGGGATATGGTGGGGTTTCAGGGGCCCGGAAAGGAATTGATGGTCTGGGTTTATGGAGCCTAAACAAAACAGAACACATCGCTTTATACATGTTGTGTTTTTTTTTTTTGGTGAATAAAGTACAGGTGGAATGAATCAGCATATGACCCAGGTCACATGACCTTCTCTCCACAAATAGCAGAAAACAGGTTCCAGTTTTATGCACCCAATGACAAGCAGCTGGTTCACAGTTGTCTTCAAAGCCATGAATGAAATGGTTCCCCTATGATTTTGCTATAAAAAGTGTTTCATGTTAGCATTTACCTTCACACAGAACATTATTTGTGTGTCAGCATTTCACATTGTGGGTTTTTTGTCTTTTGTAGGAGGAGACCCTTGCTTTAAGAAAGGAGGGGATCGGGGTGGTCCTGGACTCTGAATTGCCTCACTTAATTGGCATTGATGATGACCTTCTCAGTACTGGAATCATCCTGTATCATCTGAAGGTAGGTAGGAGAGAGACTGTTCTCTCTTTTTTTGAGGAAAGTGTGGTAACAGTGTTTTATTATTGTGAATGTAAAAATATGCGGCCAAGAATCATATCAGATGTGGAGCATCAGAAGGAGTTTCTGTGATTTTCTCTGGCTGGGGAAGACTTTGTTAGGTCTGGGCCTATAATGTATCTTTTTGTTTGTCCCTTTAGGAAGGAAGGACCTATGTTGGCCGTGAAGATGCTACCACAGAGCAGGACATTGGTGAGGGCAAGATATATAGTGACCAAAGTCCCATCCATAGTTTTACTAGAACATACTGTGAAGTCCTGCTGTTTCTCTCTGAACTCTGAAGTTTCCATATCTAATCATCTCCGGATGCCCGGCCAGTTTACACTCTCGTCCTCTTCTTTTTCTCTGCTAGTTCTTCACGGCCTGGACCTGGAGAGCGAACATTGCGTCTTCGAGAACCTCAACGGCACCGTGACCCTGGTCCCACTGGATGGAGCCCAGTGTTCCGTTAATGGGGTGCAGGTCGTAGAACCCTGCCAACTGAACCAAGGTGATCAAACCCCCCCCCACCATGCGTCTGTGGGCCCTCCGCACCATCACCGTGTATATTGCAGGTCTTTCGGCCTTTTGGCCCCTCACATCTGGGCTCTAACCGTGTGCCGATCCGACGGGATGCTCGTCGGAGTGAGATAATGTGGCAAAAAAGCTTCAAACAAGAACCGGCAGCCAGATATGAGGAACTTCGGCCAATTTGTGTGACGGGCGTTTGAATCCCCCCCCTCGTTTTTCTGACTTAACGTTCATCACAGCGGAAGAAAACAGTCCGATCCGTGCGGGGTCACGCGTGCCTGTTGATAAATCACATTAACGGATTGCCCCTCATGCCCACGCATACACACCTCTCTCCCCCCCCCCCAGAGTGATACTCCCTGTATACGATCTTGAGGGATTGGAGTGGTCTGGAGTATCCTCGAATCCGTCACCGCTAGTCGACATCCGGCAGGGCGGGAGGCGGGCGTGGAGAAGCGGCTCGGCCATGTGGTTAATTGTCAGATAGAGCCGATAGCGGCCTGGAGTTCAGGTGGGAAGAGGATTAACCTTTTATAAAGGGGGGGGGGAGAGCTGAAACTTTGGATATCCTGGGAGAATGGCATAGTGTCTGCTGGCCGCATAATCTATTCTCTGCAGGTCCCCGCGAGATAAAGAGTGGGAGGGGCGGGAATCAGAAAGGCAGGCCGCGCCAGGTTGCTTTATAACAATTTCAATTTAGCCAATATTCCATTTAGATGGCAGCGTCGCCGCTGTGCCCAGCAGCCATTTCTCACCCCGGCTGCGGAAATCCATCACGTCCCCAGCTCGGCCTGCTTTGTCACTCCCGCGAAGTCATTAACGGCACTGGGATTGAAGTAATATGTGCATGGGAAAGGAAGTGGACGCTGAAAGGGATTCTGGGTACAGGTTGAATCCAATTTTTATTTATTTATTTTTTTTACGTTTTGCGGTCAGTTAGTTTGTTCGACTCACAGTGACGCAGTACTTTGTTTCACTTTCCGTTAAAATAGTCGTTTCGCATAAAAGTGTTTAATAGAGCTTATGCAGTTAACAGCTAGCTACACCTGTGCTTTGAGGTCCGATGGGGTTTTGATGCGTTTTAAAACAGTCATATATTCATGCTAGCTGAGAGTATTCTCAGCTTCATGGCAGGTGCGAGATCGGCCGCGTGTCTCAATGCCATACATCTGTAATTGGCTCGCCGGATTTGTTCTGACAGGTGCTGTCATATTACTGGGGCGGACCAACATGTTCCGGTTTAATCACCCCACGGAGGCTGCGGAGCTCCGGGAGAAGAGGAAGGTACGGCCGTTGGCGCTGGGTCTGCACCCAGATCTGGCTTCTTAGCCCCCGTTAACTGTGCGCCCCCACAGCCATCTGTGGAGAAGGGATCCCAGTGGAGGTTCCGAGTGCGACTTTCTGATGACGTACGATTTTTCTCAAAGGAAATACGGCTTATTTGATTGGATTGATTTGCCTCAAAACCTTTCTTAAAATATTGTTTTTTTTTTTTGTTGTTTTTGTTGTCATTTTTTGGGAGAGCAGAAGATTGTTTTTCACTGCGGAGTATTTTTCCTCATGTGAGGGCTGGGAAGCTGTCAGGCCTCAGTTTTGTTTTATGAGCCGGTGGCCAGATGCTGTTAGTTTTGCAGGTAATTAGATATCTGCAGGTGGTCCCTACATATTTAGGAGGCATCATCGCTGCCTGTTCTCTCCTGTCACCTTCAGACCGGCCTTCTCCTTGATGGTGGCGTGACTCGGCACTTTGTTTGTCTGGTGAAATGTGGAGCGATTCTTTTGGAAAGGCTTTTATCACGTGTGTGTGTGTGTGTGTGTGTGTGTATATATATATGGAAAACAGCCTTTCCAGCCTTTTCTGCTTTAATAGATATGACATGTACTAAGATGATGTAAGATAAGAGGAACTTGATTGATCATGGGGGAAATTCTGCATACAACAGCACGGTACATAAAGTGCAAAACATAGTACAAAGACGGCACACGGTGCGAAATGCCAGACAGCCGTGGTGACTGTCGTTTGGGGTAAAGCCATTTAAATTCCACACATGTTCAGTGGTGGCCTTTCTCCCCCCCCCCCCCCCCCCATGTAATAAATGCAGTTATCTGTATTAAGTGTGTCTGGGGAAGGCCATGATACTTTCTCTTCATTTCCTGGACACATGACTGGGCTGAGTTTTGAAGCAAGGCCTCATTCCGTTGCCAGCCGTCTGCCGAAAGGTCACACATACGTCATTGTCGTTCATGTTGACTGAAACCGCCTACGGCATGCGAAATTTTCTCGAGTCGGCCTTCCGGCGTCTTGTAGGAGGCAGTGAAATTTGATTCGTGGGCCCTCGTCACACTCTGTCCCTCGTGCCTCTGGACTGAAATGGGACATTTGTCACCCGTGATCCACCAATTTTCACCGATGGCTCCATCCTGTCGCGTGAAGGTCCCCTGTCTCGCTTGCTGTTTCAGAGCGGGCTCCTGTCCACTCTCAGCCTGTCCATGACGGACCTCTCCAAGTCCTGCGAGAACCTGTCAGCGGTCATGCTCTACAACCCGGGGTAAGTGAGGCGGGCACCCTGTGCTTCAGCGTGCATGGCCCCGCCTATTCCCAGCAGCCGCTCCGCACTCGCTGTGCTCTGGCCCCGCCCCAACCCCCCCCCCCCG
>JAODLC010000065.1:6564835-6581563 GCA_026781145.1 Hippopotamyrus pictus | reverse complement strand
CTGCCCTAGCCCCTCCCCCTTCCCCCCACTGCAAACCCTGAGTTTGTTCTCTCAGCGCTCCTTCCTCTTTCATCTTCCTCACAGCATTGACACTGTGAAAAATTACCATTTTATTTTAGCTGTAAGTTCTGCATATACATGCATACATGGCCAAGTTATGATGTGGTGAGGTGACATTTGTGCTTGTATATATTACAGAAGCTTTCTTTGATATGACTCTGTCCGTGTGTGTGTGTGTGTGTGTGTGTGTGCGCGCGCTTGAGAGGAAAAAGCAGAGGCGAGTGAGCCTGTCACGTTGAGTTTATCGAGGCTGAATTCATGTGCTTTAGGTAATTCTGATTCCTGCCACTCCTCGCACAAGGTTCCGTGCATCAGGGGACAGGAATAGATTGGAAGTCTTAATTCAAAGCACTGGCGAGCATCCGATCGAACAACCTTCTCTGCCGAAAGCCTCCTTTCCGTACGCCGGCCTTGATTTAAGGCTGCAGCTGCCGGACAACCTTGAGAACGGCGCGTGGTCACGCGTATCTGTCAACCTGCAGTGGACCGCGGCGGGCGGGGAATAAACACCGACTGGGCGATGTGGAGAAGTGCGGGGCAAGAGACCCCGATAAAATAATAAGTTTCAGCCACAGATCATGGTTGGGATTCTCACCCTCTAGTGTTTACGGCTTTGACCTGACCCTTGGGTGTGTTTGCTCATGCTGTGTGAGACTCAAATGATAACAGTCGCTTTGTCTTGCTTGTCTTGCTGTGTTTGGCTTTCCATCTCCTGAATCACTTTTGTGTGATTTCCTTTGAATGTTTTATTTGTGACTTTACTATGTTTTCTGTTATTATAATATTTTTTTTTTTTATCTGAATTTCTAACTGTTCTAGCAGCTTGTTGGCAGCTGCTACTGGTAAACAGATTATTAATAAACAATAAAACCAATTATAATAATTAGTTCAGGGCAGTATTTCCTCCAGGGTCTACAAGGCTACTGCACTGCACATTCTATTAGTGCTTTAATTTTGAGCCGAAAGTCCCGAAAGTAATAAACGAGGTAACAGAGCGTGCCGGCTTACGAGGCGAGTGTGTAAACAGTACACATCTCCTCGCTTTTACTGAACGCTTGAAAGCTGTGCGAATTGGCCAATCAGACTCGTCGACAGTATTAAGCTTGCCTGGTGTTAATACTGAGGGGGGGTCACATGTCTGACTGGAAATATCTGCCTCCTATTTTTAGTCCTTCCTCCGGGCCAGTAGGGGGAGCACTAGTTTGAGCAGCACAGTGTCAGCGAGCGACTCCCCAAACAAAGCGTGCCGACACAGCGCTGGCCACCTGATATCCTCCCCTAGGGCCTTGACATCTCCGTAACCATCCTGTTCATTCTGTAAAAAATCCTTTTTTTCTGCCTTTGACATCAGCAGGGCTTTTGGCCTTTCAGCATCTGTAATTCCAAATGGCTGGGATAAAATGCGGTATGATTTTTCACCTAACTGCCTGGAAGTTCTGGACACTCTGTGGGAGTCCATGGAGACTCCCAGGACCCCATTTCTGCGCCTGGCCTCAATAATCGCCTCACCTACAGAATCTAGATCGGCACCTCCTACAGGTGTGGGTGGGAGGCCTTGTCCTTCTCCCTGGAGTATCACTAGAGTTTCTTCTTCATGAAACTTTCATGAGAAGATGGAGCAATATATATTCCCCACTCCTCCCGTCCTCCTCCTGTCCAGAATTTACATTTTCAACAGCTATGTCTGTTCGCCCGACGCGCCAAAAGAAATCGCGTTCCCCCGCTTAACCGTCGTCGGAATTGTCGGAATAAATAACAGGACTGATGCATTCCAGCTAATCTGGTTGAGCTCGCTCCGCTCTGCCGATGGGAGCGTTTCATAGGATCGGGCCCTCTCTGCATATATTGATTTAATTATGGTAATCTTTTAACTGTCAGAAATCCTGCTAAGTGCTGCCAATCAGATTGAAGCAGGGGGTCGGCTTTAGTGCGAGACACTTAAAAAACAAATAGCAAAATAAAGGCCAGAGCAGATAGTCCGGGCACGTATCAGATGACCCGTCAAATGGTAAGTTAACCGACATGCTCCTCGGAACAAAAGCCCCCAACGAGATTAGAGTGGGGTCAGCCCCGCGTTCCCAGCGGAGATCGGTTAAACCTCAGGACAGATTCCCATTTCAGTCCGAAATACAATTTCTGGGCTGGGGGGGGCGTCTGCAAAACTGCCCTCTTCCCGTAAAAGGAGAGCGGGAGAAACAAATGTATGAGAAAAACGTACGAGAAGCTGCACAGGATTAATATCCCCCTGGGGGGAAATGGAGGCAGATAGCTGGGTAAGTGAGTGATTCATCTTCGGTCAGGTACTGATAATGTATGACTCGCCTTACTCTGTCCTGCCATTTACCTTTTTCCATATTTTTTTTTGGTGACAAATTGTTAATAAATTGGCTTTTCTTTTCAATTTAAAACAATTTTCCTACTGTTTTATTTTATTTTTCTGTGGTGTGCTGATCGTGGTCGGCTGGGTGCCGGCCATTTTGCCCTGGTGTTCACCGTCACCGGATGCACTGAGGTTCCCCCACAGGCCTTGGGGAGCTCTGGAGCAGATTGAATTTTTATGGGGTCAGGCTGGGCTCACCTTTTTTAATTGTGCATTTTTCTTTCACCCCGGGGTTCAGCATAAATCGCGGCTCCGTGTTTACAAGTGAGCTAGAGAAAGTAATATAAACTTGAACAGCGCTATATATTTTAAAAATTCAATTTTTAACATAAAAAAAAGTTTTTGCCCACAGGAGGTTAAACTTGTTAAAAAGGTTAAACTTTTTTTTATTATTATTATTATTTGAGAGGTATTCTGGTACAATCCAGTGCAAGGTTAATGGCATATCGAAGCAAAGATTTATTAGACTTTTGAGATTAATGTGACGACCTGGTGTGGTATAATTTCACTGGAAATGGACCTTAGTGTGCAGAAGCAATGTTGGCTGTCAAACTTCTGCTTAACTTGTGGGACCTGGAGGTTTGCTAATTTCGGACATATCCTGCGAACGGCATCTCCCGGGGCTGAAACACAGTGGGTTTTAAATTCTGCGAATGTTCTGTGAAATTTTGTTGACAGAATGGAGACCTAATTGAGACCCGAGTGAGGGGGAGGTCAGTTTGTCTTGTATTTCTAGAGACGAACCTGGCAGTCTGCTTTTAGTTAAGTGAGACGTTGTAGCCCGCGTGTCGGACTGTTTATTTAACTTCCCGAAATGATCCTGGGTAATTGCTTCTGCCTCCGGAGCACAGCTGCGGTGCAGTTTCCTGAAGACCCCTGGATCTCTGTCAATGAGGACGTATGTTATGGGACAGGCTCGCAATGAGCTCGTGGGCGTGGCTTCCACAATTAAAGCCTGATGTTAATGTGCCTTCTGCACTATTGAGCTGTGAGGTCGGCCCTGATAATTACAAAGCCATTTAATAAACGGTAATGATGGGCAAAATAGTTGGTTGTGAGGCCATCTGGGCTTCTTTAAAACAGCTTACCTGTAATTGATGGCTGTCACAAGCAGGACTTGATTTTGTCGAAATTGAAAACCTTGTTGCCTTAATGGGGCCAACATTCATTTATTGGATGCAAGGTCCCAGGAGTCTGGAGTCAATCCTGGAAGCTACGGATGCGGGGCAGGGAATTTCCCACAAAAGCATGCCGAACCCATCGCAAGGCACTCGCATCATTCAAACACGCAGTCGCACCTACAGGCATCTCTCTAACAGGCCCCGTCACAGTTTCCTATGTGTGCACTTGGTGGTGCTTCTGTAGACGATGTTACCTTATGGCAGTATCTCAGCAAAGCCTGCCGCCATGATCTGTGTTATCTGCTGTATCTTTTTTTTTTGGGGGGGGGAGGCTGGCTGGCCGTAGGGGTGGGCAGGATGGAGGTGACCCCCCACTGCGCATACGCGATGGCTAACTGAGTGTCTCTGCTCTCTCCGGGCCTGCGGCGGCAGACTCTTCGGCGTAAAGGGGCCCGTCTGTCTCAGGTAGAGCGTCCCTACCATGCTAATGCGGCTGCCGCTTCGCTCCATATGTTAACCCGCCATTGACGCTGTCCTGCCTTTCCATGTTTGCCTGTATATCATTGCTTTACCTCTTACTGCAGTCCTTATTTCTCCTTAACCTCCATCATAGCCAGCTAAAAAAAAAATGTGGCTGATGGCAAGGATTGATAAGTGGCATGAGAGTGGTTGCACGAAACCCCCCCCATCCCGTTTTATTTGTCAGCTTGGGCCTTTGTGGTCGGCATGCGCTCACCACCCATTGTCGCCATGGGGTCGGTTCTGCCTGACTGACGACATGCCTCTCGACCGTCCACAGGCTGGAATTCGAAAGGCAGCAGCGCGAGGAGCTGGAGAAACTGGAGAATAAACGGTATGTCAAAGAAAGGCTGTTCTTCCTCAGATTACCTGCAGGAGGCGCTCTTGAGCGATCACCTTGCTTGTTTAGCCTAATATGTTGTCGGGTGTGGGCTTCCTAACGTTTCACATTCTCTCCGACGGGCAGGCGTTTGATTAAGGAGATGGAGGAGAAGCAGAGGTGCGAGAAGGCGGAGCTGGAGCGCATCCAGCAGGAGGTGGAGTCCCAGCGCAAGGAGTCGGAGCAGGTGCAGCTGCGCATCCGCTGGCAGGAGGAGAGCCTGATGCGCCGCAGTCGCGACATCGAGAGCCGGCTGCGCGACCTCCTGGCCGAGAAGGAGCGCTTCGAGGAGGAGCGTCTGAGCCGTGCCCAGGAGGAGCAGGACCGGCTGCATGAGGCCCATTGCAAGGAGCGTGCCGAGAAGACCGAGATCTTCCGTGAGCTGGAGAAGCTGCGGCGGGAGCGTGACGAGCAGGCCATGCGAATGGAGGCGGAGAAGCGGCGGCTGGAGGAACAGGAGCTAGAACAGCGCCGCCTGGTGGGCCGGCTGGAGGAGCAGCTACGTGAGAAGCAGGAGAGCATGGGTCTCTTGCGCATGGATGATGTGCAGAGGGCCGAGGACGAGCGTGCTGTCCTGGAGGGCATTAGGGGTGCCTTGCTGGAGGCCAAGGAGGCGCGGCCTGACGGCAATGAGGAGCACCCGGAGGTGCGGATTGCCAAGGCCCGCTACGTGGACTTCAAGGTGGCGCAGCTGGCACAGCTGGAGCGGCTGCGGGCGGGGCTCCTGCGGCAAAAGGAGCGTCTGGAGACGGACGTGCAGAGTGAGCGGAAGGCCCTGGGTGTGCTCCTTCATGCCCACGAGGAGCACCAACGGCAGGAGGCAGGCGCCCAAGACGTGCCCAGGCTAGCGCAGGAAAAGGAGCGCATCTCGCAGGCGGATCAGTGGCTCCGCTACAAGGAGCGGCAGCTGGAGCGCCTGACACAGACGCGACTACCTGCCTTGGAGGAGGAGCGTCGCTCCGTGGCGGAGACCTTGGAGCGGGGCCCTCCGGGCCTGGACAACGCCCTCTACCAGGTGGAGAAGGAGCTGGAGGAGAAGGAGGAGCAGCTGTCGCTCTACCTGGCCAGTGCCGACCAGCTGCAGCAGCTGCGGGAGACCTACGAGTTCACGGCCAACGTGGCCCGACAGGAGGAGAAGGTGCGCCGCAAGGAGAAGGAGATCCTGGAGTGCCGCGAGAAGCAGCAGCGCGAGGCCCTGCAGGAGGCGGTGGCACGCCTCGAGCGACGGCACTCCGCCCTGCAGCTCAGCTCCACCCTGGAGCTGGAGCTGGAGGAACAGAAGCGCAAGCTCTCCGGCCTGGACCTTTCCCACAGTCAGGCAGGGCTTCAGGCCAGCTTGGAGGCGGAGCACAGGACCATAGAGCTGGACAGGGAGAGGTGGGTCTACGTCATTGGATGAGTGGAAACTGTCCAGACCCTGGGGGGGCCGTGTAAAAACTCACATCTGAAAAGGCAGCAGAAAAATTTACATTTACATTTAGATATTTAGCTGATGCTTTCATCCAAAGTGAGGCAAATAGCACATTACAAATATGCTGTCGAGGAGTAAGTGAGGCATAAGGGCAGCTAGCCTGAGCTTCCAGTGAAAGCCCAGGTACGAGTGTAAGCAGGACTGGAGCAGGAGCTAAGCAACAAGAAGTAACAAAGCAAGAACCTAATAAGACTATTTAAGGACCAGAAGTGCAATGTAAGAACATTCAGGGAACGTAAAAAAGCATGAGGCTCATAGAGGATGTTGTATTGTACCATATGATCTCCAGCTTCAGTGTTTCCCAACCCGCTCCTCGTTTCTGCTCCCTGCCAAACGTTCCACGTCTCTGACGGTCCCCGAGGACCGGGTTGGGAAACACCACTCTAGCAGTCTGAATGTCTCCACAGAACATTCGGTCCTCAGTCTAGGTCTTCAGGCTTGCCTGTGGCATATTCACCATGGTGATGATGGAGTTCATATCATAGATGATGGTTCTTTTGTGCTCGCCGATGCTATTGGTTGCTGCTCTGGAAGCCTGCACTGCACTCCATATTCGCACGTTTAACAGCTGAACATGCGCTAGTGCAGCAGAGCTTAACGGGCTTCCCCAAGGCGGTGCGAGTAAAGGGCGCAACGGCATCGCACCTGAAACGTGTGATTTCCTGAACCGCTCGGCCTCACCGCCTGCATTAAGTAACGCTCAGAGCTGATTTGCTGCCTAGTCAATGGCCTGTTTGTTTGTTTGTTTTTTTTTTGGCCAGCTCTCCCTTGGGCCAGCTGCAGAGTCAACGACCCGGTGCCCCATGTTGTCTGGGGGGGAAAAAATGCTAATTAACTTTACGGTTATCGACTTTCCTCAGGTATCCGCTGACTTAATGCGGCATAACTCGAGAAAATCGGCGGGAAGAATCATTTCCTCTGAGTTCCAATTTAGCTGAACGTACAAGTATGAAATTTCGGCAGCGCGAGGTTTGCCTAATTTACCCTGTCGGCTTCTAATTGGAATACAGTTTAAATTGAGCTCCCTGTAGAGTTTGAGTTTTTTCTCCTTTCTCCTTCATCCTTTATTGCCCGAGCAGGCAGAGGAAATCACTCCGCGCGGAGAGAATAGCCGCTAAGGCACAGGTCACGGTTGCATGTTCGTTTCGACAGGCAAATGCTGCCTAATCGATTGTGACCGATTGTGAATATGGGCCCGCAGAGATCGGTCTCTCAGAATCGAATCCCGTTCACTACACCAGAAGGTGGGAATTCAGAAGACACTAACTCCCCTAGCTGGTCATTTCGCACACGCCTCAGCCCCCTCCTTCCACTCCCCCCCCACCATTGCTCACCATCACTTTTTTGCTCTCTCGCATTTCTCATTTTTTCATTTTCCCCGCTGGATTTCCTCTCTCACTCTCCTCTCTCCCTCTTACCCTCCTCTTCTTTTGGTCTTTCTGCCCCCCCCCCCCAAGGCTAGAGAGAGAGATCCAGCAGCTGAAGCAGAGGATACGGGAGAGCGAGGGCAGCCCGCGGAGCCGGCACAGCAGTGGGGACGAGAAGGCGGGCCTGGGAACATCCCCGGCCAGCCCGGGGAGACCTGGCATGCTGCCCATCGCCGATGACAGGTGGGCGGCCGGACGTGGGCAGCTGGGGCGGTCCCTTGCTGTCGGAAGCCTGGAGGGGGGCCCCTTTTCTGCCCAGACCCCGAACTCTTTGAAAATCCATAAATCCGCCAACCAACACATTCGGTTTAATTTCACAGCTACTTGGAAGCCTCTGATCTCGCAGAGATATTTCACTATTTGAGTCTAATAGATGGTTTTGGGAGGAAAAGCATTAACAGCCCGCAAACAGCAAGAAAGTCTCCAGTGTCAGCCCATGCCAAATAATTAAAATTGCCTTTCAAATGAGAGCAAAGAGCCTACCGGTGTGCATTTGAATACAAACCTAATTGCTTTGCTTTGCTCTTCTCCTCTGTAAATATCATTAAAAAGAAATGTGCTTTTTTGTTTTTTTTTCCCTTCCCTTCCTTCTTCTAACGCGGTAATAGAATTACAAATGTATGGTGGCGTTTTCTTTGTGGTTTGATGGCGTTCCCTCTTCTGTGAGCAGGATCAGCGCATACATTGAGGAGGAGGTACAGAGGAGGCTGCACAAGATGAATCTCTTCAACGGCGGGCCCAGCATTGAACTCTCGCTCCCCTGCGAAGCCCTGAAGGTGTGTTTGTGTGCGAATGCTCGCCTCGGACTGGCCTGCCCACCAGCTCCGGCGTCGCCGTGTCCAGCCCAAGGCCAGGAAGGACACGTGAAGATTTGATCCGGTTATAAAGCGGGTCTCCGATGGCTTTGGAGGGGACGGGTTTGCGGGCATAAAAGAAAACGGAGTGGATCGCACCTCGGCCGTCCTCGGAGGGAAGAGCAGCACTGCCGAGTTTAATCACACGGGGGCATAATTCATTCTCTTTCAGCTGATCATGCAGAACATTGGGTTCCTGGGAGCCAGAAATTAAACTGAGGGTTGACATAGAAAGTAGTTTGTGGCTTTTTTCTGGGTTATGCTGCCCGCTTGTGTGTTACATGCAAAAAAAAAATAAATAAATAATCGTAGTCAGGTCAACACCACCTACCGTTGTCCCGACGACCCGCTAGGTCGTCCATTCTAGCCTCGGGAAACGTAATTGCAGAATGTGGGGAGCGTTTAATGGCGTGAACTGTGTTTCTGTATCTGTGACCCTTCTCTCCCTCAACCACCAGCCCCCCCTTTTTGGCGCAAAGTTGTTTGAGTTTGCCAGGTTGTCAGTTATAATGAACCGTCTCCCGGACTGTACCATAATAATGGGGGGGTAGGTTGCCAGGGAAAGTGACCCTTCTCCTGTTCTGCAGGGGGGACAGGCATCTAATAGTGAGTGTAGCTCCCTTAAAGAGGCAGACGAGGTAAGTAGAAGGGGGGATCTGGTCTTGGGGGGCACAGGCTTATAACGCATGGATCACAGCTGCATGTGCTGCCTACCCTCGGCCCAAACGGAAGGTCTCACTCACCCTGGGGCTGCGCTTGTCGCAATGTGCATAACAGCCCAGTTTGCCCTCCCCTGCCCTGGTCAGAGAAGGAGCAGCCAATCAGGTGGCTGTTAGTAATGGCTGCTTTGCGTTGATCCGGCCTGGAGTCCATGGCCCAATGTGATTTGTTGGTGGTTATTGTTATCATTTTGATTGCTGGGCTAAGAGTACCCCTCTCTTTCCCTCTCTCCCCCTTTTTCTCCCTTTCTCTCTCTCTCTCTCTCTCCCTCCCTCCATCCCCCCCCCCGCCACACATACAGGAAGAGGAGAAACCTCAAAATGGGATTGATCTGCGTAAGCTGAAGTATGAGGTAAGCTCTGTAGCCGATGGGCTTCCCCCTCAGAGGAAGAGGTGCGTGGGTGAAGGAAGTATTAATTATTGGTGATGATCAGGCAGTGCAGTCTAAGCCTCCCAGTCCTGCCTGCGCCGAATCTCCACATGCCTCAATCTGGGACCAGTATCATGCACGTTCCACCCAATCACATGTGTACCCAGAGTTACTTGTGGTGTTTTTCATTAATATTTTCCTGGAGAGCTACAATACTTAAAGGTACAACAGCTGAGTTCTTCCTGGTGAAGTGGCAGGTTCCAGGCCCGTGTCCTTCACCTATGCTTGTTACTCTCCTCCGACCTTCACACAGACCTCAGCTCATATGGGTCACCCTCCTCCCTTACCAGTCCCCTGAACAAAGCCAGGGTCTTTTATTAGAGTGAACTCTAGCAGTAAATCCCTCACCCCCCCCCAGCCTTTGCATCACCACAGGTAGCAGAGGTTGTGGATTGTACCCAAGCTAGTAGGGGTTATGCCAGTTGACTCCAAACTGTTTAATGTCAATGCTTATCGGCATTTACCAAGTAACAGTCTGGTATGGGAGACTCCGATAACAAGGAGCATAAAATCCTTACAGCCGCCCCCCCCCCCTGCAGGGAGCAGGACTCTGGCGTGAATAATAAGAGTCACTGACGTGTAACCCATAATCCATCACCGTAATCACAAATGCTGAGGTTTGTTTGTATACACCAGATTTCATTAAAAAAATAAATTAAGGGAAAGGGTGAGGGTCAGGTGCTAGCAGAATAGATGGATGATCCTGGCTCCGTTCCAGACTTCTTTTTGGCCCCATCCATCCACCCCGTGGGCTTTATAGGCATGTCCTCCCAAGGCGCGTTCTGATTGGTTACCTCGCAGCTTTGGGCTGCCCTTCGACACTCTGTTTATTTTCATTTTATTCATAGAAGTGTGTCGTATTCCGCAATCACGAGGCAATCACAGACAGGCAGATTTTAAGGGCGTAATTGTTGTGTGTTTCTTATCTTGTTTGTTCTAGTTCCTCAAAATTAGTAGCTGCATGGAAAGCCCTAGAAAAACAGATCTTATAATACTTATTTCTTTATGTTGTTCAGCTTCTTCCTCTTCTTGTCTATGATCTATAGCAGCTGTTTTTTTGGGGAAAAAAAAAGAAATCAAAGGCATGGAAATTTAGGCATGCTGGGTACAAACAGATGATGATGTAGTGGTATAAATTGAATCGCTCCTATTTTTAATGGCCGCTGTTTATAGGATGATTTTTTTTCCCTTTCCAGAAACACTTTCCTTAATGGCCATTTTGCAGCTGTAAAATACTGGTCTCATGGAAAGTAGGTAATTATGAGAAAGTGTGAAGGAATTTCAGTAAAAGAAACAGTAAAAGTGCAGTAAAACGGTCAAATTGCCTAAAACTTGGTCGCCGGTAAAAAATTTTTAAAAAAAAAAAGAAAAGAAACTCTGCAAAATAAGTTACACAGCGGTGATTAAATTAGGCAAATTTCTTGCGGAGTGAAATGTTAGAAAAGCGGTAACAGAAGTCGCCTCTCACCTTTTTGTCAGCGAGAGACGGAGTCCGAGGTTCGGCGGGGACGTCAAGGGAGTGATTTATGGCTTTTCCTTCGGGAGGCCGATAAGCGGGAAGGATGTCGGTCGCTCGCCCCTGACTGTCATCGGCTGGGTTCTCGGGGGACCAAACTCTCAGAGGGGGGACTTGAAGTTGTCCCCTGCGTCAAGGGTCTTGTCGTTTTCTGCAAACCATGGTCGGCTGCTTTGAAGTGATACGCGGCCAAGCGTTGAAAACACAAAATAATCTTGCTGGAGCGTTGCCCAGAATGCACAGTACGTCCCACCAGTATTCCACACGCCAGCAGAAGTAGCCATATTTTGCTCTAATGCCCAGTTATCGAATCGCATTTTTATTTCCTTGCGTAGGTAATCCTTAAAAGGCTGCGTCTTTCTAAACATCAACCGGGGGGGGGGGGACTTGAATTGGATACCATTCCTTTTTATCTCCTCTTCAAGCAATAATTTCCCCCTTCTGAAATTATTTCCTCTTCAGTTTATCTGTCTCGATTTGTATTCCTTAAACTTGTCCTCAAATATTGTGTGATTCTCATAACCCTGGTGGACGGTTAAAGAAAAGAATTATCACTTCAAAGTGTCTAAATTTTGATCCATATAATGATGATTGCTGAAGAATTATACGTAAATAATAAATACTGGTTAAGTCATGCCCAGACCCCCCCCGGCAAACTCCCCTTATTTCTACACAGAGGAGACCTGAATGTTTGCCACACCCTAGCTCCCTGCGTCCTCTCGAACTGGAGCCTGCTCTGTTTCTGGGCTGCAATGTGGGACAGAGCTCTGAAGAACCAGGAGAGAAGTGGCACTTTAAGGAGCCTTGGTGTCTGGAGGACTGTGACAAGGGAGAGGGTCACATTGGCAGAGACTGGGGATCTACAGTACAATTCCATGCTGACCAGGAAGGTGCAGATTTCGCTCCTCATAAATCAAGGAAGTGCGGGGCGGTGGGGAAGCGGAGAGAGGGAGCACGCCCGGATGACTCTTGTCAGATTGGGGGTGGGTCTGGGGATGATGGCGCTGAGATACCAGCTAACAAGGGCCCCCATGTCTGCAATGGCTCCCATCCCAGACCTGGGGGGACCTTATTAGATCGGGCCCCCTCCCTTCTTCACACTCGTCTTTCGGTCCACGGAGGAGCCATGGATTTGACGCTGCCATCCAGGGCCAGCGCTCGACCAACAGAAAAGTCTGTCGGAGGAGGGAATGCATATGCAGTCGCATCTCCATTGTGAGATCTGCTGCAGAGGACCAAAGAGTTGCCTTCTGAAGCCTGACCTGTGCCCCGGAATCTCACGGCAGCCTGTAATGGCCTGCCGACCTTGGCAAGTAGGTTGCCGTGGATGTTGAAAGACGCCGATGATTGTCTGGAGCACCCTCGCAGGGTCTTCCGACAGGCCAGACTTCCAACAAGGAAGCAGCTGGCTCAACCAAATGTGCCCCGCTATCAAGGAGCTACCGTTGATACACCGCGTACAGCTTGAAGTGACCTTCAAACCAGACGTTTGTGAGAGGGGCAGTTCTGCAGATGTGCCCACTCTTTCCCCTTCCCTTGTTGTGGAGTCGGCCTTGACTCAGGGGAGCCTGGGTCCTTGCAGAGCTCTGCAGTTAAATATCAAAGGGATGGCATTCAGGTGTTTTGCCGGAGGCTTGTGGTGTTTCCTGAGGACCTGCTGCAGCTGCAGTCCCTCTCTCTCTTCCTGGACTCTGTGATACCTCAAGAGGTATTCTCCCACAAGGCACTCTATGTGTTCTGGCTCATGGATAGCAATAGTTTACATTCTTCCCCATGGCCTGCCCTCTTACAATTTGTTTGAATGTATTTTGTATGTGTTGACTTATGGTAGCCATAGCAACCGATCACCTTTGACCAGATTTCACCAGCTACCCTTGCAGCAGCTTAACGAGATCAATGTGGGCTTTGCCGGCCAGAGCGCCCAGTTCTTGGACTCCACAGAGGTTGGAGTCTAGATACATGGACCACCCCTTCTCCAGGAGGACCTGCCGCAGCTGTCTTTAGACCTCCTATTGGACGACGGGTGTCGCCTCAACTGCCAATTCAAGAAAAACTTGGCCGACCTTGTCTACCTTATCCATGGCAACATGGGTCAAGACCAGCCCTACCTTGCTGACATTCAGCTACTCTTGTACACCAGTGTGAGGGCATTGATGACCCTCTGCTCATGCCCAAATGCTCTCTGCCAGTTTATTCACACAAAGACACTTGTGGGTCTGGTCCAGGAGGTGCCCCAGTGCCCCCAGCATGCCCGCATCAAGGGGATTACCATTCGCCGGCACTCGGATGTCCGTTGCTTGATGGTGGCCCCCTAGGATGCACTTGACAGGCTGGACATTATCTTTTCCCGGGGAAAAGATAGACGCAGGAGTCACCCTGAGCTGCGGGTCCAGCAGGAATCCTGCTTGGCAGTTGTCCCGTTTCCCCCAGGTTATAATTCATCCCTTCAGTCTGAAGTGTGGAAATTAACTTTCGCCTGTGCTGCTGAGGCCCAGTCTCTTCATTTATAACTCAAATGTCTGATCAAAGAACTCAGTACCTCGTAATTAATACCAACTAAGAAAATAGGGGGTTGAGATTGAGCACAGATTTCTTAAATTATAATGTAATAAAGAGTATATCTATAAATATATTTCGTCAAGCTACCTATGTTTATTGTAATCATATTAGTCCTGCAGTTATGGATTTCCTCCTTTTATCTTCTGTTTTCAGGCTTTAAAAAATGATTTGATCATTTATTCCATGTCGCGTGGATCTGTTTCCATTGTTTCGGTAACTGGGTGTAATGTAATGGTCAGTTTTCACCTAACCTTTTCTTATCTGTTTAATTTTAAATACATGCCTTGTTCACGTTGTAGATGAATTAGGATGAGCTGCACTGTCTCGCTCCCAGGAGCCTGATTTTTGCCAGTAGGAGTGGAGTTCTTGCACCATCCTCTGTCTGATTAGGCTCCGGCAGAGATTCCCCAGGTGGACTCTGCTCTGTTTGTGTTTGTCTTCTCCCCAGAGAAGATCAGGCCCGAAACGCTGATTCCACATCGCTTTTTGTTAGCAATGGAGTGGAGAGCACTTAGTTAATAGTCCTTCTATTTAAAAAAGAACAGCCATTACATAAAAATGCTTGTGCAGTGACATAAGGAATGAGTATAACGTAGCGTAACGAGACAGTGTCTTAATGTTTTTATTTCGTACCACTATATAGCAAGAGCAAACTAAACTAAACTGGGACAATCATGACATGGCTTTATTCTGTAGGTAATATAATTTCCAGGTCTTTACCCTTAAATACGGTTTTCTGACTGCTGTTGGCTTTAAGCATTTGGCTTTTTATCATCTACTTCATTTGAGCTATTTGACAGAATGGTAACTTTTGGTCTCTTTGTATGAAGCCGTAGTGAAGCATAACCTCAGTTTGCTTTTCCAGACTTGCTTACATATGTCTCTTGTTGCATCATCAGAATAACTGAATTTGGCAGGAAAACTGGGTTATTTAATTATATTTAAAAAAAAAAATTTTAACATTGATTTGGGGTTTATCTCAAAGCAACAGAATGGTTTATTTGGATTTTCCCATTAAAATTCAGCTGATAAATGTCTATTAACATATGATAATTATCAACGGAGGCTTATCATGCATTGATGTAGCATGTCACATGCACAGTCTTGATTCTATAACAAGTGTGGCTTTATCTCAGGAAATCCCTGACTGCAATATTACCTGGAGCAAACAGCCTGATGCCACTGAGACCGTGATTTGATCTGACAGCAGACGTCGTGCTTTGGAAATTAAACTCATGGGACAGTTTGAATATTTTGACCATGACGAGACACGCTTGGAATAATGACAGCAATGTTTATGATGCGTATGGATGAGCGATCACAGTCCGTGTCTTGCGTGTCACGGATGCTGCATACAGTAAGACAAATCTAATCAATTTTTATGCTAGAGAAATTTGATGCAGTGGCTGTACGTGTTTAATCCCTCACACTCTGCCTCTCAGCGCTTTCCGGAGCCACACAGGATGACCCTGACAAAGGCTTTCCACTTCAGATGTGGAATCGTGGGCTTCCAACCGTCGGCCTGACGTTCTGATCAAAGCTGCATCCGGCCACCGATGTCCACCGACACGTTCATGTTTAATGCATGTGCTGTTTGGATTCGGGGGTGGGGGGTCGGTGTCAGACACATCACTTCCTAGGGTGTCAGTGAGTTCACGCTATCTGGTCTCGTACGTAGGTTGGATGTCTAACCTATTATACTTAATAATAATATAATAATAATAATAGGTACTGTCAGGTGGACACCGACTCCTGGTCACCATATAGATGGCATTGTAGAATATTCTGTCTTTCTGGATCAGCAGGCTTCGGAATGGCATGTCCATTATGACGATTGACCCCCACCCACCTGGATTTTCTTCCTCTTGTAGCTTTAACAACTCTCCAAGCCTAATGGTCCAGTTTAGTAAGACTGCATCAGTCTAGCCATTTAAACTAAAAGTGAAAGTTCAAGAACTTTTGGACGTGGGCTCCTCGCACGTTCTCGTTCTCAAATTTAATGGTTGCCACCGGCTTACGTGGCAGTAGAGACCTTACTAGGGGTTTTCAAAACAAGCAACTCTGAAAAATACGCTCAATATTCCTGGTCCCTGATGGACAAGTAGAGTCTATTTATACATAAACTGCCATTGTTTGAATAACTTTGGGTAGTTTTCAGGAAACACTGGTCACTGGATTGCAGTGTTTACCCTCTTTGCTGTACTTGTGTATGTATGCATCTCCTAACCATTTGTGCACCTGCTACATGTTTCTCCTATATAGCGCCTCATTTCCCGCTCTCTCGGACCCTGCCGAGTGGATATGAAGAACCCGGTGAAGATCAGCATTCCTCGCTATGTTCTGCGCGGTCAAGGCAAAGACGAACACTACGAGTTTGAAGTCAAGGTGAGCGGCTTCTGAGAGCTCTCCCGTCATCAAGGAGAAAGGCCCACACGCACTTGATGCACGTTATCGGATCTCTGCCATCTTTATTCCATATGAATTCTCATTGCTGATGAGCATTAGGAGGAGGGCAGACCTGCAGTCGAGAGACAAAAGTGCTCAAGGCCGGTTCAAACCTCTAGACCTGTCCAGAATGAGTGCCTCCGTCCAGCGCTGAAATCACAGGGTTCGATACCATGCGGTCAGTTCCCGCTGCTCAGTGAGGAGAGGGAGAGCGCTCCTCTGAATGCAGCTGAGGTACCTTTCTGAGAAATCAAATTATTTTATCTCCGGAAAAAGCCCCCACTGTGTAAAAGGTTCCCTTCTCTTTCCAATATACTTTTCTGGGTTGACGACATTTAATTAGCGTTTGTGTCACCGGCTGTGAATCTTGTCATCTCAGGCAGTTGAATTAAAAAAAGATGAGAAGTCATAATTTAATGCCGTCATTTTCAAAAGTGCGGCCGGCACAGATGTGTAGCCTAGAGATTGGATTTATGTTTTAATTCTTCTTCTTTTTTTTGTCACTCCGCTTCTGGAGTTCAAAAATGATATCACGGCTAATATAGTACAAATATTTCCACTGATTATTTAACGGTGCTTAATTCGGAGATGGGCAGGGAAAGGGGACCCATTCCCCCGGCTCTTGGCCGATAACAGCACCATAATTAAAAACACACACTTTTGATTTATCCGGGCTTGCGAAGCACATTCCCCCCCCCCACCCCCTTCTCACAGGCACGGACCACGCAATGCACACGTTTTATTTTTAATGGGGGAAATGTTCCTTTTCTTATTGTTAAGCACACTCCTGCACGTTCAGCCTGCACAGTTTAAATGTCTGCCTCATTAACCAGATGCAGGTCTTTTT
>JAODLC010000065.1:6532779-6560160 GCA_026781145.1 Hippopotamyrus pictus | reverse complement strand
GTTTAATAATTACTGATTCTGATTGGTCAGAGGCTTCACACCTGGCTCACAGGTAAAGGAAGGCTGGAAAACCAGCAATGCTCGGACCTCGAGGACCATGATTTGAATAACCCTGGTTTAAACCCTTGGAATTTATTCTCTCTGGCATCACTGATCACTCTGCCATGGTTTCATGATGTGCCAGAACAGGAATAACATCATGGTCGCGTGATTGGAACAGATGGTACTGTAGTAGCCCTACACCTCAGCTCTCCTAAGGTGTGCTGTCATCGACATTAGTTGTTTTGGTTTGACAGCTTACACCAGGGCAACCAATGTCATCTTGGTTTGGTTACATTCTGAGGCTTTTATTAACTTATTTATTTTGGGGATGGAAAATGTATGACTGACAGAATGCTAGTGGTTTGGGCCCACCCCCGAATGGGATGTGAGCATCTCCAGCTCAATAGGAAGAGTTGCGATTAAGCTGTTTGATGTCCACGGGTGGGCTATCAGGCTCTGAGGTTCTCAAACTTCTAACGAATGATGTTTCCCTTTGCATCCCTTCTGAGGTTCTTCTCAGGTGCTGTTATCTTGCATTATTAATCGGCAGAGAAACAAATTCTAAATCTCCTGTGCAAATAAGCAGATAGTGAAGGATGATCGTTTAGGGATCCGGTCTCTGTCATGGAAAATAGATGAAACGTTCCCCCATTTCTCTGTCTTTAATCCTTCTTGTGTATGTCTGTGTGTGTATGTGTGTATTAGTGTGTCTGTGTGTATCGTCTGAAATACACAAAGCATCAACCATGGAAATTTATGTTGATTTTCTTGCTTTTCTTATTTCATTTTTTTTTTTTTTTTTTTGTCTTGGGCCTTGTGGCAAGGACATATTTTGAAGAAAAAAGCACGGCGTGTGAAAATGGGCCCTTCAAAGTACCACAGCGCCTCTTCCAATTCATTTTGCTCGAAACTGGCAGTCGTCTGTCTCCTTTTTTTTTTTTTTTAAACTTCCCAATTTTCTCCTCTGTTATTTCCCTTTAATGAAAGCCGGCCCGTGCCAGCGGAAGCCGTTTTTATCGGATCCTCTGATGGAATTTGTCCTGGACCCCTGCCTCAAAGGAGACTCGCACAATGGCACCCCCAATGTCACTCATACAAGCCTGTTCTGCTGTGTCTCAGTTCCCTTCACAGAGAAATTTTATCATATTAAAACATAATTAACAGACGAAACCGTCCTTTCCCTTTTCACGAAAGAAGCAGCTCATCAAGATTTTTGTTCAAGGTTGACAGGCCTTGGAAAATCCAGTTTTACTACCTGCCCTTAGTGGTTTTCCAATTAACACAAAAACCAGGTATTTACGTGTTAAGATTTACATGACCTGAAACTGGTCTAGATGGACCAGATGGACAAGCAATTAAACCCCCTGCCCCTAAAAAGGAAATAAGGGCGGTTAATGTGTTTTCGGGTACTGGCGGGACTGAATGGTCTCAGGGGAACGGCAGTCTACTTTCGGGTAATCATTCTGCAGAGGTGGCTATGATAAAGTTGTTTTGTCTAAGAGGTTGTCTTGTGGGAGTGGTGGATGCAGATGATGGAACGGCACCCAGTAAGCTTTCATTTCTTCTGATCAGCTCTCTTCGCCCTCCAAGAGGAGTTCGAGTCACCTGCAGCACCAAGCCTGGTTCATTAGGGGGCAGTGTTGTGCCTGTTGGCGAAAGCCAACCTCAGATCCTGTGGAACTGTCACATGTGCTCATAGTGTCCTCACAAGTTTCCTTTCAGTCCTCATGGGTTAACCAGAAAATTCTTAGCCGACAGCAAATACAGTAGCTGAATTTGAAACTGCAGACAAATACTAAATAATTTTGGAGTTATTTTTTTCTTTTTGCCCCGAAACACTGATGTCTTTTTTTCCTGTTTATTTACGTTGTAATACTCCTACTAACTTGAAAGAACGGCTTAATCCTCCTGAAAGTGCCTCAAACATCTTCCTGCTTCCCTGTTCTGTGTGGGTGTACCTTTTGTGCGCCTTTGTCTGGCCTGCAATGAAGAAACTCTGATGAAAGGCACGACAGTATTTAATTTTCGTCTCCATTTACTTATTAAAAACAAGCACTAATTAGAGCATCTTAGCTTAAAGCAGCTTGTGTTTGTTTCCTAGTTTTTTTTCCCCTGTTCTCAACCAGTGAGTAATTGAAGGTAAGTAGATAAAAGGCTTTAGTAAGTAAACACTGTGCTTCAAAAAATAATGAACTTTGGAGGAGGGACAATGGGTGAGTGCATCACTATATTGAAAAATATTGCAAATGTGACAGGGTACCTTGAATGGGTTGGGTCAGCTTACTCCTGTAGGTACTTTGGAAAGCATAGGGTCAAGATGAACGCAGAAGCTCTTCTGGCTTAATGAAAACATATTCTACACACTGATTGTTGGCATCAATTTGGGAAACCTGCCCCTTGTTTGATGTTAGATACCTACAGGTCATGGTCTTTGATACTGTCGAGGCTACTTCGTTTTCAGGGGCCGCATTACGCGGCGCTCTTGTGGATAGCAGTCATCTACCAGAAGTTCTGGAAAACCAGGCAAGAGTGACAAGAAAATACCTCCAGAGATGCAGTCATTTTCCTTTCACTTGAATCCTGGCTTGCCGTTTACCCGCCCCCCTTCCCCCACTCCATTTGAACCTTTTTAGCTAAGACCGCAGGATTCGGAGGTAACAAAATCCGGCCTCCTCGAGTGTCTTGCCGCGTATCGCCGCACTTCTTACGGTAAGATCGGCCACTCAAGTTAATTAGTGCAGCTTACTGCCTGGAAGCACGGCTGTACTTTGCCCTGTAACTGAACATCATGCTCATTCACGCGCTTTCATCTGCGGCGGAATGGTTCTTTTTATCCCAGCTAAATTGAAAACGGTTTTATTTAGATATTATTTATAATCCATCTGCCTGCTCGGCCGCGACGGCAGTGCGGAGGGTCTCGTACCCATTCCAGTGCCTGGGTACATTCACCGACTGACAAAGGATACTGGTAGCGATAGGTCTGTTGGTGACGCGATGTCATCGCTGGAACATACTTTATGGAACTGGTGCCACCTGGAACGACATGAACGTGATCCAATGGAAGAAAGTTTTTCTTGACTGTCCTGCCCCCCCTCACCCACCCCCCAGCAGCACCACTACCGCCCAACTCCCTCCGGCTTTAATATGACAGCATTAATCACACCGCCAAAGCTAAGTGTTACTTCAGGCGACGCAGTGTTATAAATTGCACAGGAAAATGCATAATTAGCTCGCAACAGATTTCTTTTACAGCTCTGCTCCTCCGCGTCACGCGGCTTTTCTTAGGGTTGCCGCATAATGAGAGCGTCTTCTCACAAAAGGCACGCGAGTAACGGGGTCATCGCTACATTTAAAGTCAAACCAGTCCCAACTAGCTGTCGTCTTGAGCCGGCCCCCATCGCCGGCCCCGTGGTTTGAAGGACGTCCCTTTTTCTTGAGCCCGGTCAGCAGCCAGTTCCTTTCCGTATTGTCCCTGAGCTTCCTCGGCTTTCTGACACGCGCCGCAGTGTGTTGCAGCTCGATCATATGCTCTGCTTGGCTGCCTCCATAGGGGTCAATGTGGTTTGATCTTCAGTCTTAACTTCGATTTTGCCTGCAGTCGCAGATGATGCTTTATTTACTAAGTATCAAAAGATGCATTATTATTCTTCCCTTCATATGTGTTTTCTTGCTATCCTGTACATACACCTACACATATAGGTTCAAGCACAAGGTCAGCTATTTGTCCGGTGTCCTTGGAGCATTTTGGGGGATTAAGGACCTTATCCAAGGGCCCCTTGGCAATGTGATTATTCTGCTGTGGATGGGATTCAAACTGGCAACCTTCTGGTCACATGCACAGAGGCTGAACCCATTGAGCCACACAGCGCCCCCTGCAGGATTGCCATTCACTTGCTTTACAGTTAGTTTGTAGGACTGAGGTCTAACATCGGTGCTGGAGACCCCGAAGTTCTGTCAGCTGCCAGCCCGAGTTTTAGCATGCTCCACTTCTCCAGTCGTCCACAGAGGAGAACAGCTGCAGCCAGAAGTGGGAAGAGGAGAGCGGCTGCCCTTTCATTTGGAATCGCCCCGGAATGATGATGATGATGATGACGGTGTTGGTGATGATGATGATGATGATGATGATGATGATGGTGTTGATGTGCTGAGTTCTGATGCCCTTTTCCCCAGGTGCCATAGCACCCGCTGAGTCTGAACCAAACACAAAGTGAATGGGAGATATCATCAATTTTAATTTTTTTCCCTGCGATGCATAATGCACATCTGTGCGAACCGTTCATGAAATTCATAAAACCCCGAGGCGCTGCGCTTTGGGAATGTATGTCTTTGGCTTCCTGTCACGCCGCTCACTAGGGGGCGTGGTTCCTCTTACTCCACAGACATCCCTCCCCCCAGGTGACTTTTTGTGCCCTGTCTGCTGGGTCACATGAGAGGCTGCGATAGCTGCTGTGTCTTCACGCCAAAACATGTTAAAATCCGGGCCACTGATAAGCAGAGTGTGTCCGATTCGTTTTATCGCGAACTGATGCTCCCTCGCCCAAGAGATTGAGTTCCTTTCCTCTCATCAGAATCCTTATCAAGTTGCGACTGAATGGATTCGACACGTGTATTGTGTCAGAGAATATATATTTAGAAGTGAGTCGCTTCCTTTTGGAAAAGACGAATCCCCCCCCCCAAAAAAAATAAAAAATACATGATACCATGTGTCAAATTTTGTCAACGCCTTCTTTTTTTTTATATGGGTATGTTTCAGGTTTGGATTACTTCAGCGGGAATGAGGAATATTTCACTATCATCCTATATCCTGGTGCCAAATTGTCCAGATTAGGCCAATCGGATACGTCACAGTCAACAGCTGCTCATTTTCTATTGGCCAGAGGGAACACCAATAGGCCAGCATCCTCTTTGTTCTACTTGGCCACCGAGTGAAGCATTGAGCGATAGAAATGGTAGCACTCATAGGGCTTCTCCATACTAACCCCCTGGGCTTCCATGGTAGCTAGCGACAGTTGAGTTAGGACAGCGTAAGGAACCTGCGAGACGTACCTGGGGAACGGTACCTAAGAGCTTAATGGCCCATCTGAGCTGTGCACTAATCTTCGGGGGGGAGGGGGGGAGTTACCCCAGCCACCAAGGAGGGTGCTCCTTTCCTCCCCTCTTCCTTTCTGGAGACAGTTATGCTAATCCAAGGTGATAGGCTTCCTCACTCTGTTTACTATACCTCTGCTTTGTCCTCTGGGGGTTCTCCCCCAATTACTCAGGCTGCTTTCCCCTGCAGGGTATTTTGAGCGGCGCCCTCTTTCCTCTCTCCCCGGATAGGCGGGTCCTCGCCAGGGGCTGCGCGGTTAGCGGCGAGACCCGGTTAGCATCGTGCGCTCGCCGTCCTGCCGTATCAGTTCCTCCCACTTTTCTGCGATGTATTTACGATTTACGACTGTCGGTGCGTTAAGAAACGTATCGATGATTGGCGATAAAAACTAATGTGAAAAAATATGTCGGGTAGTTTTTGGTGGGGCCAGAGCATCAGTCTCGCTGTTCTCTCACAGCGCCCCACACAGGTGGAACATGGTGGTGCACCATCAGTCTGGACTGATAGTGCTATACATCTGCTGCCCATTTAACCCAGAGCTAGGAGCACCACCCCCCCCCCAGCTCTTTCTGATTCCTCCTACAGTACACACTTAACATGGATTTTTTTTTTTGCTGTTCTCTCCTGTCCCCCCTGCAGTTGAGCTCCCTGGAGTTCCCACCGAAGAAGTTGTTTGGAAACCGGGATGAAAGGATGGTCGCAGAGCGGAGGGGTCACCTGGAGGTATGTTCCGGAAGCGCGGTTTTGCCGGAGGCGGGGCTCTTCGTGCTGGGTACGGCCTCTTGAGGCGCCTGTCTGGCTCGCTGTCTGCCGATGGCTTCGCCCATCGGCCCTGACAGATACGGTCCTCTAGTCCTCCATCGCATCTTAACACTGTGCCTGCCTTCAAAAAAGTCCTTCCATAGCCTTTACAGCTTCCACTCGTCATCTGTTTACTTAGTCGTTCGCTTGCCCCTTCGTCTGCACGTTTGCCTGCTTCCTCACACGCAGTGTAGCCTCATTCGGGGGTCTTGGCTGTCCACGCGAGAATCTCCAGAATCAATTACTTCTCAGACTGGCAGCACGGGAGATGCAGCACATGGCTCGTGGGGGGGATCACGCTGGCGTAATACGGCGACACGCAGCCATCTGCGGCTGCTCAGGCAGATTCGTCGTTTCTGTGACGTTCGGAGATCTCTGTGCTGCACCCCCATAGCGATCTGTAACACTGGGAGAGGAGAGGAATCCGTGTGTCTTTTACTCCGTTCATCTTTTGTTTCAATTCCTCTTTTGGTTAGTTGGCTTTGATTGCAGTTAACAGACACCCCCCACTTTGTCCGCCCCCCCAGAACTGAGGGTAACCTCCAAGCCCACGATCCATCTTCTCTTCTCATATCTTCAGCTTGACAACTGTTGCTGTGGGACACGGGTGCTCTGGGTCAATTCACCACGCCTGCAGGTCTGGTCCAGTCCGGTCCAATCTGGCTTTTTGGGCTGCTAAGCCCTGCCATGACCCCGCCCCCCCCCCCGGCTGCTCATGTGGCATATGGGCCTGGCTGGCTTTATCAGGCCAATCTGCCCAATTAAAGCACTGGGTTCCCAGAAGCCCCCCTCCCCCAGACCTCACAGTCGCCACTTCATTTTTCCCACAATGCCGAGCTCTAAACAGCAGGAAGTGATGACCAGCATGCTGATGACTGCGTCTAGTCTCATTCTCGGCGGCGTTTAGAAACCGTAGCATCTCCTGATTTCAGAAAGGGCTTGACCTGGCTACGGTCCCTGTGCGATGTGGCACTGAAGGTGGGGTGTGTGTTTTGCATCAGGCGGTAGGTGCGAGCACACGCAGTGATATGTGTCTGGGTGACTGTGGCAGTGGACAGGTAAGTGTGTGCGCGCTCATGTTCCTCCCTGTCTCTGTTCAGTAGGGGGACTCTTGTGGGGAGCTTGCCTGGGAGCCCCTAGTGTACAAAGAGATTTGGATCGATGTCCGCAAGGTTGGGGGGGGGGCACCGAAGCATCATAAATTTCTTTTGGGAGATGCATTCTTGGGGGAAGTGGCTCGTGTGTCACTGTTATGGGGGTGAAGGAGCCTAAGCCTCCAACGCATTCCGGCAGACAGTGCTGGGGGAAAGGTTTGCATTCTAGCGAGGCCCCTTTCTGTGCTTCTTTAAGATAAATGTCAGTGCGGTAGGGATTTCCACGTTGGTCTTTGTGTTCCACGTTCCCCTTTTAGACCCTGAGCACGTTTGCCGTTTGCAAATGGATACGTCAGCTAAGAGTGTGAAGAAGCCAGCAATTGATTAAACATTTTCCAGCGTCTGTGTACTTAATTGAGAAGGCCGTTGCTCCCACATCTGTGTGTTGCTCCCCATCCTGTGTCTAACAACAACAGAACATACGCAGCGACGTATTGCTGTAGTAACCTCCATAGCTAGGGGGAATTTTGGGGGGGGGGTAGGCCAAAATCCACCGCCTGGTTTTGTGATGTTAATTAAAATGTCTGACTATCTCTGACTCGTGAGAACAAAGGCAGTGAGGGACTTTAACGAACTTTCCATGTGAAATCGCATACTTAAACAGTACATACTAAGCCTAACACTCGACCGTACTGCAGTACGTACAGTATGTATGTATGTTTCGGACTTACTTCCGTCGCCGTCTTGCATATTGCCTGACCCGGATATTTACCAATGACATGCCACTATTTTCTACTTAAATTTGTACAGAAAAGGCGCTTCCTCCTCGATCTTGACACAAATTTCTGGCAAGCAAAATGTCCTTCCTTGCTGCTGCTGCGGCCTTGTGGGATAGCGTAGAGTCCATCGGTTGCACATTTCGGAATTTCGCAGAATGTAGTATATCAGGCGGCGACCATTCTCCTACTGTCATCCATACTGAAGGAAAAATGACCCTGGACGTGAGTATTACGGCTGAGGAGAGGGGCCAGTCCCAAAATGTAGTTTCCCTCCTGGTGGAGATTTTCCGCTCTGCCCACATTTACCTTGTTTCTTCCTAACGATGTGTCTTGCTTAGAGAAAGATTGAGCTGTGGGCTGGATCCCCGTCACAGCAGAAGCCCCCACCCCCCCGGGCCCCCCTCACCTCATTCTCCCTTTCCTGCCATTCTCTGGCAATCTATCATCCGTCTGGCGTCAGCCTTAGCAAAGGGGCACCACGTCCCGTCTCGGGGAATGTGGCAGGGTAGCTCGTCGGGGAGACTGAGACGGGCAGGCGGGTGTCGAGTCTCGTCAACTCACCCGGTTTCACCCCCCTCTGCCCACAACCCAGGGGGAGGACGGTGCGGTGGGGGTGCGAATCAGCATTCATCATTCACAGCCAGGACGATGTGTTGCGTGGCGGCTGGTGGAAAGATTTAATTGGCTTCATCTCTTTCAGTTCCCCTCACCCAGGCACACCCCCCCCCCCCGTCCGTCATCCTGCGGAGGCCCATCCGAGAGCCTGGGGAGACAGATTAGAGGAGCGTGCCGTGTACCGCTGGCAGCCCCTGGAGTGACGTACGGATAGGAGCTGCCATGGGGGGGGGGGGGCTCGATGGGAATTCAGCACACTTACGCGCATTTCAATATCGGCTAATAGTACGGGACAGCCGTAGATATTAGGACAAATGGTACCATGCCAGGTGGAGGCAGGCGGATGATGGATGTTTACGGCGGACGAAAGAGGACGTAAACAGCCCTGCGGAACCTCAGGCAGCCGGGCGTTTGGCGGGAGACGGGAGCCGGCGGACAGCTGGGAGCGCCGCAGACATCCTCAGCTTCCGCTCACGTATCCGCTTAATCAAAGCCTAGGAAATTATACTTTTAGCGGATACTCAGATATGTAAATGCTGCTGTGTTTGTGCTTTTCCCTTACCGTTCAGAAGCACGCTAAGCCGTCTATGTAGCAGGGTTTTAAAGTGGGGGTTTGCAGATAAAAAAAAAAAAAAAACTCGATTGAAATTGGAATAATAACAGAATAATGCTTGTTTGAAAACCTACATCAGTGGAACGGTAATCCTTCGGAAATTAAACAGCAGACAAATACAGGGCGTTATGAAGCTGATGGCACAGAAAAGCAGCTTTCGGAATGTCCTGCCAAGGTGCGGGTGGTAAATCGATGGCCCTTCGATACAATCTGCATCTGTCTATCTTTCTGTCTATCTACCTTCCCAGCCATCTATCTATCGTCTCACTGGTCGACTCAGTCAATCTGGCTGTCAGGTTCTTACAGGGGGTGTCTGACCTTTGATAGGCAGTGTTTGAACCCCCACCCTTTTCCATTAGGTTGTTGGCAGGTCTGTTGACCTCTGCTGCATCCCCCCTTAAACTTTGCTTTTCAAGGTTCCAACCCGGCCCTTGGTCTGTAGATGCTGAGAGTCTCATTAGACAAACCGCTCGGAGATTGTAGCGATTCCCATCTTCCTCTTCTGATCTTCAGCACCTCTCCAGGCTCCTGCACTTGACAGTGATGCTAAATTAATCACACAAATTAATTAATTGCAGCTGTGGTGATTATGCACCTGGAAATCGAAACGGCGGCCCTCACTTCCTCGCGTCGTTACTTTCTGTGTCTTGGGGGCGTCCGGGCATTAATTAATGCAGGGTTCTGGTTCCCCGTTAGTTCCTTTCGGGGCCTTGACCCGTGGTACTGGGACCTCATGGGGGGCATTTGTGGGAGGAGCCGACCTGAGTGGAAATGTCAGGAATAATGCAGGCTGTCCACAATGTGCCGATGGCCGAAGAGCCCTGTGTTCTCAGTCTTCCTCATCATCTCCCACACCCTCCCGACTGCAGGAACCCAGATGCCCACACTCTGTGCTGCAGGAGATCTCTCGCGTCGGTGACGAGTTCCGTCACGGAAACCCGACTCGCATTAATTTCAGGCAGCGGGAGCGCAGGATGCAGGGTAATGAGGCTCACTGAGCAGCAGCCTCGCCCTTCATCTTCTGTTTACGCATTAATAAATGCGTTTATGCTAGAAGCTGCACCATGGGTGCGCGTCTTTGCAGCGCGAGTCCGTGAAGCCTCGTCCATAGAGCGCTGGCTTGTCTACGCCCCTCGGAGGAATTCTCTCTTCCATGGGCCAGAGGGAAACAGACAGTTACCATTAATTCAAATAATTTCCCACAAGCCAGTAGGCACCATAAGATGATGAAAGCATGGCAAACACAGGGACTCCGCGACTAGCATATTAGCGAAGGATCTTTGCTTATGAACCCAAAATTTCTACACCCATGAGGTCACCTGATGTTGTATACCACCCCAGGACTTCAGTCACAGTTGTATTTAATTTTGCTCTAGCCTAGTTTTTTCGTTAATGGTAAATAATGAGAAGACTGTAATGACATTAGCTTTTTAAGATCTGTATAAACACATCTGTTGAGCACCAAAAATGATGATAACAGTGATGGACTTTCATTGTCACCAGGCTAATTTGAATACTAAATATGAGGAAGCCGCAGTCCATTATTTTTGTAGATTTTTACCAGATTATTTAAATTTTTCGGCAGCATTTATTACGATTATTCCCCAGTGCATCGCTTGCCCTTTTTGTCACAATTTGCATAATTTACAATACATTTTTACCCAGCACACACACCCCCCCCCCCACCCCCAAGACATTCAGCAGCAGATTAGTTTTAGAAATTATGCAGCTGGCTTTCAGAACGCAACAAAAAAAAAAAACAGTCCTCCTTGTATAGTCGCTCATTTGAATTGGCACTCGGAGTTACAAATAAGCAGGATTTATGGATTTTCTTTTTAAACTGCACGCCTCGGTGACCTTCATGCTAAACGCCATTCTCTCCCAGGTTCTGTAAACATCTCAGCATTAGCATGTGAAACCATGAATTGTAAATGAATTGGTATCCCTCCGTCTTTCTCGGGGGGGGGGGGGAGGGGGGGGACTGAGATCTCCCTCCGACTGGCTCTCTGAGGAGACTGCAGCCCTGTGCAAGACGCGATGGCAACGTCACCCCCAGGACACTAGCTTTGATATCACGGCCTGTATGCTTTCCGTCTGAGCGTGACAGGAAGTTGCTTCACACCAGGTTCCTCTTATTGACGGCTGGTGCACACAGTAAAGCTGTGTTTGCACGAGGTGGAGGCTGCCTGCGAGGTACAGGCAGTGAGATTGCAGTGGAATTACATTACAGCATCTTCTTATGAAACAATTACTCATGTAAATATGTAAATGTGATGCAGCTATTCCCATGAACAATAATCCGCCAATTATGAAAGTAGCCCAGATTGGTGGGGGTCGTAAGCAGTGGTACCTTTATGAAATATGATAAATAATTTTGTCTGGGAAAGTAAGGTGCGGATTGGAACTTTTAGGCGCCCCTCCCAGCATGCTCTGCTTCGATGGGAGACATTTATTTGCCTTCTGAGCCAGCACGTTCAGTTTAATTGGCTGGCGCAGACAATGCCCCCCCCCCCCCCACCCAGCCCTTAAATCAGATGGGAGAGGGGTGTTGCAAAGCTTGACAAACCCATTTATAAACCTCTATAAACCATAAAGAAGTTTTTGGGCTGCTTTGAAATATTTATCAAAACAATCACTTGGATTGGTCGTCATTTGTCTTTTTTAATATATATCCCCTAATTCAGTCAGTTCCATGCCTCCTTCCTCCTCCCATAAATAATACATCCATCTCTTGTGTGATTTTGGTTCACTACACATTTGTGGTGAACTTACATATTCATTGGCATGTGGTACTAGTGTTCTCTAGTGGGAGAGATTCAATAGTTCCTCAATAGTTCCCATCCTCAGAATTTGAGTTGAGTATTGAAGGTGGTTGACCTTGTTTCTCCCATCCGCAGAGGTACCTGAAGAACTTCTTCCAGGTGATGCTGGACTCGAGGGACTCCCCGCTGCACGTGGAGCGCTCCGGCTTCCGGCTGTCTAAGCACGCCATCTGCGAGTTCTCCCCATTCTTCAGGAAGGGCGTGTTCGACTACAGCAGCCATGGTACAGGCTGAGGGCAGGGCGTTGGACTTTCAGGAGAGTGTTTCTGCACAGCCTTGCCCAGCTTACACAGCTCAACACTTAGGAGTCCGGATAATATGCCTGAAACCAGGTTCCATGCTGATCCGGAACTGTTCCGAGTGTTTTCACAGAGAGAACGGGCAACCGACACCCTCCCAAGAAAACAGACAAATAAAGCATTATCCTGTTACATCTTCTTGATGCATTATGTCCACCACTGTACATTGGGCTGCGTTTTTTTCCTACAGTGTTTTGCTGTAGCTGTCGGGGTCGTCTTTGAGCTGTTTTTTCATCGCTCTCTCGCTTCCCCTTCTCCGTAGACCACGGCAAGGTCCCCGCCTCTGGGTTTGGTCAGACGCAACCAACCTCAGAAACAAAGGCGAAAGTTTAGCCTCCCACCTCCTGGCAGCGCCTCAGGGCTGCTGTTTTTTGAATTTCCATGGGCCAATAAATTAATAACAAAATGAGCCTGAAACTGGTAATTGAGTTTTGAAGGCATCCAAGAGGAACCAACCATAGTCTGCAAAGCAACCGCGGCAGAACTTTCTACCCAAGTTAATCATCCGTAGTTTTCAATTACGCCTCACCCTTCTGTGAGTCTGCGTGCGTTTTCAAGTATCTGGCTGAGGTAGCGCATTCAAACAACATACATGGCAGCGTTTTTCATTTGGGTCTCGTCCTCGATGGCCTTGTGCCGCTTGGATTCAGTAGTATGCCTTGGATCTCATCTTCTTGTGCCCGTTGCTGCGGCAACCAGCCGCAAAGGTGACAGCGGAATGGTGAAAAGGTAGAGGCTGTCGGATACTCTTCGGGCCATTAAGCTTAGTGTTAAATCAGCGGTGCCCTGTTTCGAGGAACAGGTGTGCCATAACCTTTGTTGACCCCCTCCCCCATTAAACATTGAACGTGAAGGTGGGCCGGGACATTTACTGTCTTTATTTCAGTTAAATAAAGATAAATCTCCAGGGCATGACAAGCAGGGGAGCAGGAAAAGGGTGCCTCAGTTTTATGGGAGATGTGAAAATCCAGAAAATACAGATACCGGATCTCCGTGCGCTATTGAAGCTGCACCTCATTGTGGAATCCGCCACAAAGACTCTTTGTACTCCGGGCTGCTAAAGGCTTCCTATATGATTCCCAGGCAACAATGTTTCTGTCAGTCTCTGCGATTTGTTTAGAATAGATTAGCATATTCATGCAGAGTGCCACATACCGAAACAATGCATTAAAGTGCTACCAAGGCATCTATTAATTTCCAGTAAAAGCCACACGACTTTCAAGAATTGTTAATTTTTCATTTTCCTTCATTGCACATTCAGTTTAGGCTGCGTGTTCAAAAATAAACACAGAAATGAAATCTTTTCGGAAGAAACACTAATAAACAGAAGAAGCTCTTTATCTGCCCCATTTAAATGTTTTAGTGTGATAATTAACATTAAAAAAGAGCATTATAAGAGCAAATTTAAATGTTTCATTTGGCTTATCTGTTCCCAGGTGATTGGTGGATTCATAATATAATGTCCCGCAAACTAAAAGCTTTGACATATTTCAAAATGGGATATGAAAAAGGTGGAATTAAATGTGTCCGGAAAGACAAAATGCCACCTCTCTGTGCTCCATGGTACCGTCATGACACAGCTCGGCTGTGGCATTTAAACCCTCAGGGTTTTTGTCACTGGTGGGCGGAGCTTTCTGCGGCTTGTCGAAGGTCAGCTGGCTTCCTTCAGAGCCCGCCTTTAGGAGATGCAGTTCCTGATGATGACTTACAGGAGTGACGGTTCTGGCAGAGACCTGTTGCGCACTGGAAAATCTCCTTGCCTTGAGCGTAAGGCTTCCTCCCCACGCGATGTCCAACTCCTGCTCAGGTCCACATTGCAACCGAAGTCTTCCAGCGTAGGAACGCTAACAGAAGACACGCTGTGTCTCCTCAGGGACTTGGGTCCCCAAGCCTGGCCTGTTCACTGTGTAGAACTGCCCACTACTTAATACTCACTACTAATTAATGACCGACCTCAAACTGCACTCCAGCTTACCTATCCTGCCTTCTGGTTAATGATATTGGCCAACTTCCTGATTATCTCTTGCAAGCCATAGAAAACAGAATGTATCTATGTAACCACATTGTTAGCAAACAGCAAAATGGTTGTATTTACATATAAACACACGTGTAATGAATGTCACGAAGGGAATGTAAATCAGACATTCAAATCGACATTTCCTCTATTGTGTGTTTCCATGTATTTATTTGCATCCCAACAAGACGAAGAAGCCCACCATTTTGTCCTTGTGACAATCAGACTTTTCACTACTATATGATTGTTCATCGTGTTTTGATGTCTCAAAGTGACTACTGAGCTGGATTACAACATTAAGCTGGTCTGTCTGTGGATGACTAATGTATGTGATGCAGGAAATTGTTCAGATCTTGTTTTGGGAGAAATATCGCGGTTTGTTTTGAGAGTCTTTGTCTCGTATATTCTTCATGTACAAAATTTTGATTTTGATTTTTAGTCACACTGGCTTAATAAATTGCTCACTTTGGCATGCTGTAGTGTTGCTTGTGTTCTTGTGTCGTTGCCTTCTCATTTTTCTCATTTTTCCTATCGCTTGGTGTATCATAAAGCTCATAGTAGTTTATTTTATTGGAGTAGCATTTGATTCACTCATTGACCACTAGTTGTGTCCAAATTCAAGTGCTGCATCTTTCATAGGACAAGGTCTATGAAGGCACAGTCTTTGTAAGCTGCATTCTTTAAAGGTTGAACTGAAAGCGTTGACAAATGGGATGGTATGGCCATCACGGGCTGTTCCCAGCCTTATCCTTGAGTCAAGCTGGGACACACCCACTTCTCCTCTGCGCAGTGAATCTTGGGGTATGTCCTATGGATCCTTCGTGACTTGTCAGAAGGATGCATTTCTAGACCGTATTTGAAGGAGCCTTCCAAACGGGACAGCCTTGTCATGCCACTGTAATGCGTTTGGCCTTCGAATGCAGCCCCCGAATTTGGACGCCACCACTGACCTTTGCACCTAGACTGTTGAAATCTGTGCTATTCCCCAGTTTTACAGTCAGGCAGCGCTACTCATCAGAATGACGGCCAGCTTTCACCTGGGCTATTTGAAATGATAGCGTTTGCAGCCCACGGAGTGATACTTAAGCCTACGGTATGTAGGAATCAAATGGCTCAGGAACAGGTGAGTACAGACCTGGGTGCAGTGAGAGTATCCATCTCGTTTGACTATTAGGGACTCTATTACTAGAGAAGACCCAGCTCCAGGCCAGAGACCAGCTGACTGACATGATAATTCATTATAGTCCTTTATAAAAATGTTATAAAGGATATAAAACTGTGTCAACAGCCGCAGGAGCCATGTCAAAATTGATGGCGACTTTGGGAAAAGGCAAAGAAGGACAGGGAGACCAGTGCTGGTAAAAACTCTTATTTCTACATCATGCTGTTTGCACATCCAAGCTCAGCAGCCCCATTGCTTCCATTTTTGTAAATCAAAATTGTTCACAGTTACTTATTTTTCATTTCCAACATTCATCCAGTGCTTACCAATAAGAGATGGGTGTTGTTGAAGTTTGGAGATGTACAGATATCACAGTGTGGGCAGTTTTCACATTTGTTATTGTAAGCCTTGTATCTTGGAGGGATGTTTTGCAGAATTTCAGTGTACATTGAAAATACTTGGATGGATGAATTTTGTGTCATTGTAACATTTGTGACAGATTTTTGTATTTGGGCAAGAGATAGAGGAAATTGGGTTTAGTGATTGGAGCCTGTAGATGTCAGTGCTCTGCCTGTCATGAGCAGCTCTGGAGAAGGTAATATCCGTACGTATTTTGTAGGCCAACAGTGTGACAGTGATGATGAAGCTGAGAAGATGCTGGGCTGGCCTCCAAACTGATTCTACCCGAGTGCTACCAGTGAGGCCATTTGCATTAAACCGCTTGCCCACTTGAGGTTTTTGGATGCATGTTCTTGATAGCTTTTCAGTCTGATTCGGTTACCATGGTTTCCCTGAGAAAAAAACTTTGTTCAGGGCAGCTGTTCTGTGCAGAACCTGCGACTTCCTGTATATGTATGTAGTCTGCCAGAGTTTGGGCATTTCACCTACCCACAATAAATCACAATTAAATGTCGTGCTCAGCCCAAGGATATGCAGCTGTAATTGCAAAGGGTTTTACATCTGCCGCACCAGCGAAATGTCTATTTGGAATGAGCCACATTCCAATCACATAGGGTGGCGAGCTTAATACGGCTTTTTTCAATGAAACAAAGGTGAGACGTGTTTTAAAGTAACGTTTAAATTACGGCTCGGGACAGCCGGTAAATGTTCTGCGACAGACCTTGTCTCTGGGCAATGAATATGCAGCAGGGGATCTATGGATCATTATTAGTTGGCAACAGATGAAAACCTGCAGTGCCTTTTATAAGAGATGGACGCTGCATCCTCAATTTGCACTTCACTTGATTAATAATTAGTGCGCAGTGCTCACTTTTGGGGTAAACGCTGCTAATGCAGTCCTGTGTTGATTTGAGATTCATCCAAGAGGCTGTTGGCATGAATTTAACAAGGATTTACTGCCCAAAGGACTGTGCTGTGCTTCAGTGTCTGTTGTGGCATTACATTTCGCTAATTGTTCACTTGTTCTGAGGAGGGAAAAACTTATTTTTTTAACAGCCAGTCTGTCAGCATCCTATCGTCTGGCTTGGCTGAATGAAGCTATGAATGAAAACTAAATTTTCTCTGGTTATATTATTGTGCTTAATTTTTTTTCAGCACCTATTCTGTTCTCATCGCTTTGTAGACCTGAATATCTTACAGTAACTCAGTTAATTCAGCAGGCCTTGTTCGAGATGACATCACCATCCTCATGGGATCTGAACTGGCACACTTCAGGTTCGATTTTCACAGACTTCAACACCATGCAGCCGCTAGCCCCCCCCCTCCCTCCCCCTCAGAAATCTGGGCTACTCTAATGAAGAAAAAGTGCTGAAAGTAGAGTCATTCTTAATGGACCAGGTGTAACTTCAAAGCAGCTCAGCGTGAAACAGCCATTAGGGAAGCAGGCTCTAGTGAGGGACTTGGGCTCCTGCGCAGAAGAAGCCATCAGTCATCCATCTTCCAACCTCTTAACCTGGTCAGCGTTGCAGGGATGAAGCCGTCAGAATCTGATAATTCTCATAAGAACAGCTTCTCCTGAAGGCAACTAAGTGCCAAGCCTCTATTTTAAACGGACTATCCAAAACTATCCAAATTTTGAACCAACTTCAAAGATTAGGATTCAACACCCAAAAATGAATAATTATTATTTCGAATTACAGATCTATGCTTATCTTGTGATTTTTTTTTTTTATCATAATGTTAACAGACATTCATTTGTATGAATGCAGAGTTCTAAGACTGTTTCCAATAGTAGGGGCAATCAAATGCTACCTAATTAGTACATTTAAATTTTTTTTTCCTGGTTCAAATAATCACACCATGCCATACAAACCCAGAATTCCGGATAAGTTCAGTTTGCAGCATTGAAGTGTGTCTGTAAAGTGAAGCATACATTTTGAATTCATCCAAGTGTGTCCATTTGGTTTGGCTGCAGTACTGTACGTATTAGGGAAAAGTGATATTTAAATGATTTCTAAAATGTTTTCTGTTGAAATGGGTGTTATGGTCACAGCGATTGCTGTTATGATTCAGGAGATTGGGAACATTGTCCATATGCCCTCAAACAAATTGGGTCCACTGCATCATCTGTGCTGTTAAAATTTTGCGTTGCAAAATGAAACAGAAATGCATGCAGTTTAATTGCTTTTGCCCTATCTTCCTACTTCAGATCTTTGTGCTCTTGATTTTTCATGTTGTAAATGGGAGATTATATTCAAAGTCTGCAAACTGGAAAGTCCGTTTCTATCACTCATTTCAATAGCTCCCCTGTCTTTGAACTGATGGCAGATAATGAATGTCATCACTTTTCATCCCAATTAAGTGTTTATCACAGCCTAGTTCACCTATAGTGGTTCCTTTGCTTATGAGAGTTGATGAATTTTCATGAAAGGCAAACTCTACCCCAGTTAAAGGGGGAAGTATATAATACCCAGAGATGGGAATTAGGCTCTGAAGCTGGAATTAATTTCTCCAATTTGTTTAGCTTGTCAAAAATGTTGGTCACTTGAGTAAGTTGAGCCTCTAGGCAATTTTTAACCCACTGAGAGGAAGACATTCTCATACAAAAACAGACATTAACATAGCTTTGAAAAAGGTTTTATTGAAATTCCATACATCCAACATGTATGGATGTACATTTATAAAAATTGGCTTAGAGTGAGGAGTTTAATAAATAAGATTTTTGTTTGTTTTTACAGCAGATATTAGTCGGTTTTTATATCTTAGCATATTATTGTTATATATTATATCAACTCCTATCAAACTTCGATTTATAATATATTTGCATGTGTTTTATTGAAGCTTAATGTGTTTTTGTGTCCAAATGGAATCAATAAATTCTTTTTGAAATCCAATGTATTTTAACAATGCAGCTTTGTGCTGTTTAGCAAACACAAAGCCCTTGACAGAAGCTGTAGTAAGTCATGTAGGAAACAATTACCGTTCTGGGTTTGGAGCTCGTCTTAAGTGAAACTCGCTGAGATTATAACTGACAGAAAAACAATGGAACAGGGGGACATGCTGTGACCTTATTAATGAGATATTCTAGCTATTGTTTAGTTGTGGACATTAATTGTATATTTCATTGCGATGTTAATTAGTGCTCCAAAATCAAAGTATGTAACCCTTTAAATTTCATACAACATATCTGCCATAACAAATGGTTGCATTTCGTATACTTTTGGTCTCCAACCTCTCAAAACAGAAATAAAAAGACACAAAATCAAATATACCTCACCAGTGTTTATTTTTGCAATTGTTTATAGCATTGTGCTTCAGCCTAAATAGTCTTTTTGGCAACTTATTAGTGAAAATCTCATATAAACATAAGCAAGTTGTTCAGTAATTTAAACATACACATTACACATATGTGGCCTGCTGAGCCCAGTATTAAAGCTTGTATCTGCAAACCAGAAATGTTTTGAAACGTTATAATTTGTTGCTCTATCTATCTATCTATCTATCTATCTGAATGAATGAATGAATGAATGAATGAATTTCATCAGTATGTTGTTAAACTGGTTGAGACCCCCTTCCCGTGGTGCCTCCCAGGTTAACTACAACCCAGAACGATCTGTAGGTCTCCTCAAAAGACATCTTCGTTTGGTGCATAGCTTTCCATCAATGGCAAATACTTGTAGGAACTATTTTCTTCTACCGAACTCCACACCAATCGTATCACTGCGTACTCTTGCTCGTATCTTCGGCGCAGTGGTACGATTGGTGTGTGGCGTTCGGGAAAAGAAATTAGATGTAAGTAGTTCGTACGTCAAACTGCTCACTCCGAAGTCTGTGGATTATTTCCAATAACCGTTTCATAATTCCTGGTAAGAGACGCTGCTGTTGAATTTTTTAACGTATATGTTTGGCTCTTAATCACCACAGAGAGAATGCCATTCAGTTCCATTATTTTCGAGAGAAGCCCAACATTTCTACGGCCGTATTCTCCAAAAATAATCAACTCCCAACAGAACAACCTAGATGGATAAACGGGCCCCAGTTTTTCAGTTTTGGGGTGAACTGCCCCTTTAATATCTTTAACTGTGTATATGAAGGTAGGGTCATATATCCCCTATTATATTTTTGTGAAGATCTATGCACATTTTTACAACCGTATGAGTGTCTGTTGGCTATTCCGGTGTTTTACTATCTATTGCAGTTGACCAAAAAGTTGCTTAAATGTCTTATAGGAATTACAAAACCATGTTTCACAATCAGGAACATGTGATCAATAAGAAAATGCTATTTGTATTAAATAAATTAATTGGGAAATCATTCTAACATTGTGTATACACAATTTAACAGGGCCAAACATTTTATGGGTGAAACATAAAAACATGCCAAGATGGCATAATGTGTTTGTCATAGTCCACATATGAGTCGACGTTCAGACTGAAGATTAGTATCTTTTTCCCTTTTGATTTTTATAAGTGTAAATGTGCGTTTCTGACAGCACTCCACGGCCAACGTGGGAAGCCTTGGAGCGGTTTTCCCGTAAGCGTGTTCAAAATGAAAAATCGTCGTTTCCGCTTGGAGACGATGACAAACATCAGAGTCAGACTGAATAGAAATTACAAAAGGTATGCTAGGTTCTGTTAAATTGTGAGTAAAGTTACACCTTCACACCGGTGGTTAGAAAAGGATGACGCGAATCCATTGAACATTATAAAGTGCTTAATTATAGCTAACGGCTGCCTTGCCTGAAGAGCTCAGGTTCACGTTTTTTTTGCGCTTGATCCGCGCACGGATACTCACGGGGGGGGTGGGGGGGGCGAGATGGTAAGTAACGCGGCCGGGTCGTCAGATCAATGCGCGTGACCTTGGCGTCGTAGGCCCCGCGAACTGGAAGTGTCCTACTTCTCATACTCATCAGTTTTAAGGTTTCCTCAAATTTCACATCAAGTTGAGAGCATCTCGGTAATGGCAATTGTGGGGGAAAAAAATCATAAACTCGTCTATAATTTTTAACCTTAGTGATTCCTTTTCTGCTTGCATTTGAACGAATGTATCAAAAGTTGGTCTAATAAAGTGGCGTAAAAATACATAAGTCCGCATCGCCGACGTACCTGCCCTGTAAGCTAGCTCGGTGTATCAGGCCAATTCTCCAGTTTTAATTAACCTTGCACATAGTTGGCGATAACTTCCGTTCTTAATTACAGTTTCTACACGCTGCAGGCAACAAGTAGGCTATATATTTTTCCTTAAACGCTCATTCGGCGCTATTTAGGTTATTCGCCATGACTTTTTAAATAAGAAAATACTATAAACAATTCCTCTTAATCTAAAATTCCATTTGTCATTTTAATGATTTTCTTCCTTCCCTTATGTGCGATAATGTATTAGAGTCAAACGCAATTATAGCAACCCACTGGCTAGATTTTTTTTAATTATTATTATTTCCAGAAAAATGGATGTGTTGGTCTTGCTAATCAAAATCCACTTAGCAGTGAACGGGAATGACCCATACTTTGTCTCAAGTACAAGTGTAAACATGAGAACCTAGCAAATGGATAAACAGTTCATTACGGTTCAATTAAGATCGGAAGAAGAAGATGGGTTTATTTCCTGCCTGTTCTCGCTTGCCTCCTTAATCAAATAACAGGGGGAAGGATTTGGCCAACAAAAGAAAAACGCCCGTATGTGGTAATATTTGTCAGGTCATTCTTATTGTTTTAATTTCATAAACTGAAACTGTATCCAGAATGAATTAATCGGAGTCAATATTTTAACTTGATATATCTTGAAAACATATACACATTTCCCTCATTTCATCATGTGACTCCGTTAACAATGTGTTTTATGTTTATATGTATTTAAAATGCATAATGATCTTGAACTTTTCTATGGTTAAGTAAATCTTTGTTTAGTTATAGAATTGGGGTGGTGTGGTGGTGCAGTGGTTAACACTGTTGTCTCACACCTCGGGGACCTGGGTTCAAGTCTCCGCCTGGGTTACGTGTTTGTGGAGTTTGCATGTTCATCCCTGTGGGGTTTCCTCCAGGTACTCTGGTTTTCCCCCACAGTCCAAAGATATGCTGAGGCTAATTGGAGTTACTAAATTGCCCATGTGAGTGAATGGCATGTGCATGTGCCCTGTGATGGGCTGGCCCCCCGTCTAGGGTTGTTCCCTGCCTCGTGCCCATTGCCTCTGGGATAGGCTCCAGACCCCCCATGACCCAGTAGGATAAGTGGGTTGGAAAATGGATGGATAGTTGTAGAATTGCTTGTGTGTCAATGCCAGTGATTAAGAAGTTTCTGTTAACTTTTTATTTAACGTCCAAAATATGCTTTAAATGTGGATTAGAATAACCTCTTTTGTAATCTGCACACATTTCATTCTAAATTGGTATTTATATATAGGTAATAAGTATCTGTGCACATGGATTATTTTTTGTCATACACAAGGAATATGGATTAGTTATAGACTTGTTCAATTTCTATATACATGTCCATATCCCTGAATGCACTTCAGTGTACTTGCTGAGGCTACTTTATGTGATATTACACATTATCTTGATAAAAAAGGTGGAAATTACCGAAACATCATAAATTAGACTGCCTTCTAATGTTAGAGTGCTCTGTCCTTTCACTATGCATAAAAAACTCTTTGGTTTGTTCAAATTGACTTTCAGGAGGCAAGGGTGATTTGACAAATATGAATAAGGCCATAAAATTGGGTGACACTAAGGAGATGAACTACTTTCCTTTTCCAAATTTTCTGGCAGTCAGCTGAAAGCCCTCTATAACTTGCCTGCCATTTGGTTACCATTGCCTTGTGAGAGAAGCTTGACAGATTCAGGAGCTGAAGCACTGGGGACATACGTCTGTTGCTCTCTGAAGTTTACCACAAATGTCAGTAGAGAATCTGCCATATTTTCAGAATATGGGAGCTTTTTGGTTTTTGTTTGTAGTTCTGTTTTGGTCATGCTGATTGTAATTCAGAAATGTGGTCGTCGAATGATGCTTGTTAAAGTGTAATGCTTTGCTTTCTAATACCATTCATAAAACCATTTTAATGCAACACGCTAAAGAAATGTTTCCCTGAGAATTACCGGTGGTCATCAGAATCTGATGTACATGAGACTCTGAACACTGATATTTAGTTGTGTAAACACGACTGGATTTTGGTCTTCAGAGAAATTTGTGTACTTATCCAAGCTTTAAATTTTCCAGACGGACATTTTCTTTCCAGGGCTAATTTCAGAATAAATTAGTGGTGGTGTAAATTCTCTCTATTTTTAGCAAAGGCCCAAAAATGACCCGTAACTACCAAAAATTTAATTTTGAATTTTAAAAGAACAATAAGGCCCCCATAACGGAGCTTGGAAACTTGGCAGTGCAGTCAGTCCCAGATCCACTGGAGGCCCCTGACCTCATAGCTCATGAATGCACCTGATTGTTTCCCATAGTAGGTGTGACTTTATAAGGCAAACTGATCTCTTCATTCCGTCAGGAGCAAAGATTGTTGCAAGCGGAGGGGAGTTTTTTGTGTTTTTGTCCTTTTTCCACAGCTGCCAGACTCCTACTGGGTTTCCAGGAGAACATACATGCTATCCTCTGACACAAACCAGCATAACGCTGTTTAATATGGTAGATGTGGGTTGACTGGTTGACATCTACTAAACAAGAATTAAAAATGACAAATTTCTGTTTTAAATAATAAAAATGAAAGCCCTCTTGGTAGGGAATTAGATCCTACTGAGGCTATCGCAACATTCCTCTTATAAATCTTAATGGTAGAATCTCATGTCCAGTCGGCAATCTGCACTTGGGTGTTGATAGCAGACATCTGTTGTGACACGTGAAGGCTTCTGTATACCTCTGTAATTAACATAAATGTGACCGTTAACTTGCAATAGTCACAGAAAAAGCCAAACCTGTCACAGTTGGTGATCAAACCTAGTTCTACCAATCCATTGTTAACAATAGGTTTTATAGTGCCATAAGAAATCAAAAGAACCACAGATTTTCATAGTCGTGTCAGCTTGCTGTTGATATAGATTACCCTCCAGTGCTGTCATGCCTAAGTGGTAGTCATATAAACTTCTCGAGTCCCCAGCTGTCTTCCAATATCCATTCATCCAGCCGTTTTTGTTACTCAGCACTGCCTACTATAGGCACCTTGAAATTCCAGATATTGGACCCACTGGCAATTCAGCCTTCAAGATGAAGCATGTACGTATTTAAGTGCTTGTGCTTTACTGCAAAGCAACATGGTGTTGAAATGTAGATGTTACAATTATATGAAGTGTTTTAATGTTGAAATGTTCCTTGAGCTTAAGTTCCCTATTTTAATAATTCTTGCTGCGCAGTCTGCAATAAAGTAGATTAAATCGTTTTTTTTTTTCCCTCCTTGTATGATTTGATGTGTTCAAATGGTTGTAAAGGGGCAATTCTGTCCGATGAACTGAAATGACATCATCGGAAGAGATTGACCTCGTGTGGTTGGAGGGTCCTTGCTCCTTCCAACATCAGTGCTAATTTAGCAGCAGAGTTGCCAGCTGCAGTAGTGCTTTGTGGGCGAAACATCGAGCAGAAAAGCCAAGATGAATAATTTCAAGTACAAACCTTGAATGACATTCTTAAAAGCTTACATGTTTTAGTCGCTTTTTTGGTGGAGGCAGCGGATGGCATAGCTGTTAAGAAACTCAAAGTTGCGGGTTCTGGAATCGAGCTGAAGCTGCTATGATTACATTGAGCAAGGCACCTGAGGAGTCACTGTCACTAAGTAACAAATTTTTGGAAGATGAAGGTTACACAGATTCTCAGGGTTGATAAATGAAGGAGCAATGTGATGTCTTTTTTGTCCTCCATCTTCCACTCATTTGCCATAAACTTGTTGACTTGTTGATTAGAATTTTAGGCTACATTTTCCAGGGGGGGGGGGGCAGTTGGGCTGCCAGTGTGCATGTTTGTTGGCTTATGTCTTAATATTGATAGATGCTTTGGGTATAGATGCAATCAGAAAAGTTTTTTTTTCACCTGTATTTGAAGTTAGTCTCTGATTGTCATCTGGCATTTTCCCCAAAATTTATTCTGTATGTGAATATTTTAAACATGATTTTTTTATGACACCGAGTAAGACTGAGAATGTAAGAATGTATTCCTTCAAAACATTTAATTCCACATAATTCATCCATCCTGTTTGTTTCATTCGGTCAGTTTTTCTGTGGTGTAATTGTGGTGAGATGTACAGGAGGAACGTCTTCCCTCTCATGTTGGGGAGAAAGGTCACCCTAAAAATGCACGAGAGAAACGGGCTTAGTTAAAAATTTATAACAACCAGAACCATGACCTGCTGACATCTGGTCATCCGTTTTTCTTGCATTTTTTTGAGTCACCCCTGCTGGGAGTATTGTCTGTGTCTGTGTCTGTGTCAGGCAGCTAGGTGCTTGGTCCCTTTGCCCACATGGGAGAGAGAATGCATGTCTGTTGTTGTTTTTGTTGTTGATATTATTATTCAACAGATGGTGTGTTAAATGTTTGGAAGTGTAGAGGATAGATTTTCAGCAGACGTTTCATACATGTCTCATACATCGCCCCCGGGGATTTCGCTGATGGTGGCTGAATCGCTGCTGCCGCCACGGAACATTCTGGCCTTTTTGCTAGTGCTGCCATGCTAAATACTGATGGCATTTCCAAAACGCAAACAGCTACAAATCGCTTGGTCAATTTCATTGCGCCAAACCCTCTGTGGGTTTTGGTCCATGTGTCTTTTTTAATCCATCCTCATGTGTCTCTCTGTTTACTGTAAATATAAGTACATATGGTAACTTGTTAGCTTTTCTCTCACGTCGTGATTTTAGCCTGTACATATGGCATAAATTTTGAGACCTAGAACCTGTTCTGTCATGTTTTAATACTTCTGCTAGTGTGCGTTTCTTTAGGCGGCATGTAAATGGGACTGTGAATACTTTTTTCATCTCACTCCTGTGCAAAGTCAGTAGGTTTCAAAATATTTTAAATTGTCTGAAATGTTGGGTTAATCTGCAGTTTACAGGAAAAAATAGCCCCGCTTTTTTGTGCTAAATATAAACATACCGTTGTATTAACTGTATAGCGACTTGTGCAGGATTTATTTATTGCATCACTGAAATTCATTCATGTGAAAAATGTATATGCACTTGGGAATGTGCCATGTGCTATTACTCGTAACTGATGGACTGCAGTGTGATGTCATGCATAAGATGGGGATAGTGTTTTATACTTTTAAGATGTAATTATAATTGCCAGCATGTTAATACTGTGCTGATGGTATTACTGCACTCTGTCTCAAGTCTGCCTCCTACTTGGGACTTCTGGGACTTTTGTCCTGAGGTTGCTTCTGTTTTTCTTCATAGCTAACTTCACACATGCTGGCAGTCAGGTGATGTAACTTTACATCTGCTTTTATTATTAATTAATAATTGCGTTATTGATGATGGTGGTGGTGGAGCTTTTTTTAAGCTGCCCCTTTTCAGCATTGGGGCAGATGAGGAGTACAGCAGAGTGGTCCAAGTAACTTTATTTTACAGCAGTGACCTGCATCAGCATCGTGCCCCACTGGTTAATGTCTGTGCTCCTGGGTTTTTTATTCAGTTCAGTTCTTTGTACAGTATGTATGCATATGTTCAAGTGGGCAGGAGCTGAGGAAGGAAGACGGGGGGCCAACTGACCTCCAGTTGGAGGCGGAGGCAGTGGGCAGCTGTAGCAGGGACCTGCTGCATTGCACCATGACCTGGCCTGTACTCTGTGAATCTGGCCTTGTGTCTCATGGAGCACCGGATTTGTTCCTGTCTTTTTTTTGCTGTAAACTGTTAAACTTTGCTAACGAAAGAGAAATGGTACGTCTGCTTGCTGTTACACACACACATCTATGCACAGAGCTCATACAATGCAATGATAAAAGTGTCATGAGGATGTTCTGGGGTCTCAGGCAGCGTAGGGCATAAGGCAGGGCTACACCTTAGGCTGGATGTCACTGCAGTGCCAGGAATGCACAGGCACACAGCTGTACTCCATGGGCTATTCTCAGACAGCAGTTAGGCTAAGTGCTTGTCTTTGGTACTGGTGGATGGTGGAGGACAGATGCGGGGAGGGCAGGCAAGCTACAAATATGGCGTCACATCAGAGTCAACTAGCTTTTAATACCTGACACCATGGAGACAACTCAGTGTGTCCCCATGTGAAGATATTTTTGTAAATCAATTCCAAAGGGGCATTACATTGCAGATTTAAGTAATATAGAACAGAATAGTTACTAACCCACAACGTTCAAATAGCTACTGAAAGCTTTGATAGAAAATGCTACAACTACGTTAGTAATACTCATCGTAAGTGGTTGCATGACGCGGTGTAGAAATTATGTATGGTCTATGGAAACTCGTAACACACGATAACGTTACTTTACCGTATGGAGATGCCGAAGCTAATGCCTGCCTCAGCATCCCAATAACGTTTGTCGCTGCATTCTGTAACTGTATCTGTTTTATATTAATGGGGAAACAGGCAAGGGGACAATGAGAATCAGTGAAATTATACTTACTGTATAGATAAACCAGGATCCTAATCAGTCTGGCTTCAAAGCAGCTCACTCCACAGAGACTGCCCTCTTAGCAGTCACTGAGAAGCTGC
>JAODLC010000065.1:6495037-6524590 GCA_026781145.1 Hippopotamyrus pictus | reverse complement strand
GGAATATCGGATTTTAAAACCAACAAATATTTGTATCGGTATCGGCCTTCAAAATCCTTTATCGGTCGGGCTCTAACAGTGATGATGAAAAAGTAGCGGGAATATTGACAACACTTTAAGGATAAGAAAAAAAATATTACTGGTAAACTATGAAAAGCCCTTGTGGGGATTGTTAATGTTAGTATATCAGCAATTCAGTGTGTTCAGTGGATCAAGAGGTTTGAATTTGGGGAAGGGGTACTGAAAATAATGCAGAAATCAAACTCTTGTCATTCATTTTTGTTTATTTTTTTGTTTATTGTTTATTGTTCCCTCAGTTTATGGAGGTAAACAAACACTTAATACTTATATGAATACATACAGGCTACTTATTTGAGCGCCTTTTTAGTGGATGCTAAATTAAGTCTTCAACAGTTTGCCCATCTCCAGTGCTTCACTCAACAATGTAAAAGCCTAACTGTACTGCATTGTATTGACTCTAACTTAGTGGGTTTGTAGTGGGAAGTGAGTAACGGATGTCGTGTTGCTCCCAACTACACCCCCCCGTCCCTTGTCAGAAAGTTACCGCTAGTGTTACTAGGTTGCCAGGGGGTAGATTGACGGGTAGACTTGGTAGACTTTACTGTTTTGGTCCTATTCCCACATGACACCGTAACAGTAAAATAGCGATAAATAAGCAGGTTTCAGTGTGTGTGTGTGAATAGCGTATAAGGGAGCGAGGAGAGAGATGCATAATCCCCCCCCCCAACCCCCAACCTAACTAAATGTCTATTCTGTTTACCTACCTTGTCTTGCCTTTTTTTCTTGAGAAAACCCAAGTAAGCTCATTCTATAAGAGCTTTAAAAGAGTGTGTGCTAAATGACAATGTAATATAGGCTGTTAGTGCCGCTAACCAGCTGAAATCAGGCTTCCCGGGAGAGTCACCAAGGGCTTGGATTACTTGATTGATTGGATAGATGTGTTTTTAACCATGGCAGTAAAGACTTTGGTGTGGCAGGCCGTCATAGATTATATATTATTACATATATTACCAGTGGAAACACTGCACTTGTAATTATTCTCTGAATTTAACACTCAGGAAAATATGCAATATCTTTAGAGTCATGTGGCGTCTTAGTGCTGTACTGGATGTCCTTGAAATGGCCTCCTGTGTACAGTATTTGTCAGGCAGGCATGTCTTTGTACATAACATCCATTGTCATGGAAATAAATATTATTTAAGTCTCTGGTGTGTTAGTTCTTGTAGAACAGCACTGTGGTCAAAAAAGATTGTAGGCAAATCCTCTTGTTGAATTAAAGCCAAATTCCATATTGAGAGAGAAATGGTTCAGAATGTAGTCTAAAGTTAATCAAAGATTAGACAAGTTCCTCATTTGTTTTCTAGGCAAATATATTTGTGTAATTAGGCAAAATTTTTCTGGAAGGACTAAATCTGAATTTCATCAACTGATCTATGTGAAGGTTCCTAATCAGCAGGTGGCAGGAGCTATAGAAATCTTATCCCTTTTGTTATTGGTTACTCATTTAAAGGGCATTGTCTGGCTCACGTCACCATTAAAGAACACTTTCATGTATGTCAGGTGCCAGTGCAAAACAACATAATAGATTGATGTATATTTGGCCACTTGCTAAATCCTTTATTGTAAATTGGAGAATTGGCTTTTCCCATTCAGTGTAACAAACAATTATTAATCAATCAGAGAATTTACTCTTTTTGAGGCTGGTAGGTTTTCTTTTTTTCTGGAGTTAAACCTAAAGTTTTTGTATACTATAAAGTTTTGTTAAGTATCTTTCATTCAGAAATATTCTACTTTGAAATGTGCCCCAATGACCTCTTGGAGACTAAACCAGTCCTAGTTTCAAACCAAAGGGAGAGAGTGACCACTCACATCTAAAATGAAGAGCTCAGACCAAATGGTGAGAAAAAAAATCCGGATTTTAAGATGGTTGAAAAGCACTAATCTAAAATTTCTGAACTTTCAGGTCATGTACCATTTTAAATTCTTGTAAAACAGAAAGCTTTTTAAATTTACCTATTTCATGGACTTCTGAATGTTAGAAACTCAGATGACATATTTTAGCTAACTTGATTCTGTACAACTAGTTTATCTGTATTGTGCGTTGTGTACAGTAGGTAGTGCCCTATAACCTAATGGTGTGTGATCTTTGTTTCTTCAACTATGACACAATAAGGGCAAAAAAGGGCAGCAGGTGTTACGGTTAGAGGTAGTGTTAGGTTTACTTTTTAGCACTGAACTTGTAATACTTTCAAAACAAGTACTAAATGTACATTACATTACTGTCTACTGCATACATATATCTACTATATACATTATCTGAGCAAACTTTTACCTTAATATGGAAGTGGTAAATCTAGTCAGTCACCAGTCATGGTATAATATCTTACTTCCTTGCAAATATGATACAAGGCAGAAGAGATTGTACTGTATAGAGTCACATATTTGTTTTTATTTTCTGGCACACACACCTGCATCAGTCCACATATATTTTAAACTCATTCTCAGGCAAGCCCTGATAACAGGACTGTTTAGATTCCAGCCAGTTACTTGTGAGCTGCCTTCCTTGTCTTTCTTAAAGCAAGGCTGGCCATGAATGACCATATCCTTTACTGCCAGCCTTTTAAATCGAGAGCGCTACTTTCAACAGGAATCTCTCTTCTTGTTAAATGCACTAGCCCAGCTGAAGTGTTGAACTGGACTCGTTTGAATTAACAGCAGTAATTTAGCAAAAAAAATCACTCTGTCTGGAAAGCAAGGCTCTCTTTAGAGTGTATATAATGATCCAATATTCTGCATGTATGTTATTTATAAGACCATTACCCAAGGCGTTGTACTTCAACTCTCTCTGTACCTCGTGATTTTTTTTTCCAGTGTCGACAATGTTGCAAACTATGGAGCTGTATTTCTCTCATGCAGTAATGGATGGAGAACAAAGAGTTTGAAAACCAGTACAAAAATGGTGCAGGTTTTTTCAAGGTTTTAACGGTCACAGTGTGCTTTTGTTGAAATGAGTCACATATGTAAAACACACAAACTGAAGGCAGAGTAACGGATTCCGCATACATTAGAGGATCCCTGATTTTTCCATAATGAAAATTGTACAGAATAGATGTTATTCAGGCATTGATTAAACGTTTATTTTTTTGTCATTGTTTAGCAAAGCAAACATCAAAGTATGAAGGCATTTCATTGAGTAAAATATGACATGGCACAGATGAAAGGAACTAATTGATTTCTGTTGGAAAAAAAAAAGTACTTAGGGGAAAAAAAACTTCCCATTGTGTTCCTTATAAATTAGAAAGGAAAAGAAACACAGGCATCAGCCACCACATTATGTACTAACAAATACAACTTGTATGCAGAACAATGCGCCACTAAATATTTGCATTTACACCTTCACTTTTTTCTGTATGGTCATGTGTTGATGCCAAACAAGGCAGATCCTTTAAACGCTAAGAGAGAAAGTCAGAGGACAAAGTGAGTTATGTTTTGGAAGTTTAAAGCAAAGCTGCCATGCACAGAAAATTGCCAAAATAATTGAATCTCCTCACACAGACAGGCAACTAAACTCAATTGTCTTTTCAAATTAATGAACTCTTTCTTTTAATAAGCCCCACTGAACACACCGCAGGTATGTGGATCAAAAGTAATTGATGTGGTTAAGGGAGATGATGCTGAATGGTGATGCTTTGACATTTGGTCGCTGGCTTTTCAAATGTGTTCTCAAGACTTATGAAAAATGCTGAAGCCGCGAAGCGCTGGATTTGTAGCAGTGTCGATGCATCAAAAGGAATTAGTGATTTTACTTTAATTTTCCTGGGCTTCTGCGACATTTTCAAGCTCAGTCTCAAGTACAAAACGCAGGATTAACCTACAGAATAACCACATTTCTGGTGCCTTTAGAAAACAAAGCTGCACTGCCCTGTAGTGTCTGAATTGCTGGGGGGTGGGGGGCGGTGTCTTATGTAGCAGGTTTTCCAAAAAACGTGATCGTAAAGGAAACTGGAATGAGGATGGTTGGTGAGTTTCAGTTTTCGGACATTGCAGACCAAAGGACCATTAACATTAGGCCTCAGTTACCAGCTCCCAGATGGGTAGGTACACTTTGCCCCCAGGGCGCCCCACCAGCTCAGGGCGGAACCTTACCTACCACCTATCACTGCCAATTCACACACTCGTCACCTTGAGAAATCTTTTGATATGTTTTCCCCGTTTCATTTTTGAATATATTTTATAATTTGCTTTTTAATATATATATATATATTTTTATACATTTCTATATATTTCATATATAGTTCTATGAAAGAAAGCGATTAGTAAAAAATCAAAAGCGTAAAAGTTAATGAACTTTGTTCTACTCTTCCTAGAACATCTAGTTCTCCCAGTGGACAATGTCAGTGTGATGGTGCCTTTGCACAGTCTTGCTGTCTTCCCATGATGAGGCTGATTGTCTCTTCACTCCTCATGGGTCTGGGGGTGGGGGATAAAGACAACAAAATGCTTTGACCATGGAAGGAGTATCAGAAGTGAAAGTGACTCCCCTATGGACTTTATTTCTATTTCGTCTACAGTGGATGGAAGAGGAGCCTCTTATGGGTGTTGAGTGGGAATGGGATGAATTTGATAATGCAGTGTTTCAGTCATTTATTCATGTACGCTTGTGAATGTTGTAATGCATTGTGTTATTACTGTGCACACTAAAGGGGAGTCTGATACACTCAGAGGCGGAAATTTCAGGTCCAGAAAGTACAAATCCAGACCAGGATTTTGTTTCAACCAACCAGTGGAGTACTCTGTAACGGTGACTCTAAATGCGCCACTGGTTGGTTGAAACTAAATCACGGTCTGGATTTGTACTTTCTGGACCTGAAATTTCCACCTCTGGATACACTGAAAGCGTCAGACAAGGCCAGTGCGCTATGTTTCCACGTACAGGCTTGCGGGGTTTGCAGAATGCCATTGGAGCTTTATATCATGGCTTAATGTCAAACGCTGGTTCCAGCACTCTATGGCTGTCAATGTTTAAGGAGTATGTTTGACAGTCAAGAGACACACCCAGGGTTTAAAGTGCATGAGTAGCCTTGACGAGATCCCCAGGGCCTGCCTTAGAGTAAGTAAACACAAACCCACAACCATCACCAGGCGAATTTTAATTCAACAGCCACCAGAAAAGGCTGCACAGCAGATCAACAGGGCTGTGTGTTTTTCTGCTTTCTTGTGCTCTCTCACCTTTGGACTGATTTCTGTCAGGCTGCATTACTTCAGATTCCTCACCCTGAGTACTCGGTTCAGCTGGAGGACCTGAGAATGGAGAAAAAGGCCACAAAAGTCTAAGGACTGCAGTGTCAGTGTCTGTCTGGCACTCTGCCAGGTAATGGACTTCATTTGGTCTCTGGGTCCTGAGGTATCATGAGAGCTTTAAGAGTGTATTATGCAATACACATCTCTTTATATTTTAGAACTTGGTTATTGACATACAGTACTGTGCAGAAGTCTAAGGCAGTCCGAAAACTCGATGTTTAAAGTATCTTAATGTTGGTGTAAAACTATGATGTTTGTCAAAGTATGCCAGCCATTTCAATACCATCCAGTACACCCATGTTATACTGAATCGACCAGAACCCCACCTTGTTTGGCTAATCAACATCTCATTGACTTAATAAATTTGATTAATTAAATTAGTTTAAAAAGTGATCTGGTTGTGAAATGTGATGAATACATGGAATGTCTGAGGTGCCCCTGAGGAGAGGTTTGGAGGCCAAAGCGGAGTTCATCTAGCCGTCCAGCGTATCCTTTTTGGAGAACATTACATATGTTAATTTGCATACGCTCTAATGATAAATTGTGCACTTGCTACCCAGATAAATAGCTTTAAACATTCCTTTTGACTGCCTAAGACTTTTGCACAAGACTGTATTTTGTTGAATATAAATGGGCACTTCATGATGCAGTTGGACCACCCTACAAAAGCCAGGCCAGCAGGGAGGATGGGGTCTGGGGTAAAGAGAGCCATGGCAAATCATTATCTGACATGCTTTATCTATAAATATGCTTAGTGACAAGTTACTAATGCAGTCACTCAGAAAATGGACTTCAAAGGTTTCACGTGGAAGACTTAGGTGGGTCCCTGTGTTTAAGAGAAGAGGTAAGGTGTTTTAACACTGCATTACTGCAGAGAAAGTATAAGGCGGCAATACATGTGCTACTCTGTTTGTGGCTTGCATGCCGTTACTCATAGCACTGGGGACACTGGTTATTACATGACCATACAGAGTAGTTCCTGCAGACACACAGTGGAAGTAGCAGCTTCGCTGCACAAAGACATGTCAGTGCATGAGTCTAACAAGGAGACTATATGACTGAGGCTTCAGCCATTCTGCTACCTCCTGTCTCCTGCCCCACACAGGAACTGCTGCTGACAGCACAATCCCTGCTCTTAGCGCAGTGAGCGCTTAATCCGTCACACAGGGCCTTGGAGTTACTGTTCTGTCAGAGAACATGCCTGTCTTGGCTATTCGCCATGGCGACCCATCCATGGGAAACAGGGCTGTGGAGGTATATCGTGCAGGTATATCGTGCAAGTATACCGTGCAGCTCCAGCTACCCCCCTGTGCCTCTTCTCCGCCCGAAAAGCTGGCCTTTCGGCCACGTTTCACCCGTCATCTGAAGCCCTGGTCATTATTGCGCATGCATGATATATCGCCCACCCCTAGTCACCCAATGCACTCCTTTTACGTGGCACGCTCTTGCCACTGCTTGGTTGTGTCATTCATCTGCACCACAGATCCCAGTCACACAGGCTCCACCTATTGCTTAACTTCCTCGGCCTTGATAAGCAAGAACGCAGAAAACAACTCATTCTTGTATCTCCAAGCAACTGCTGTATATCCCAGTTGCCACTGACCCACCTGCATACAAACCCAATTACGTGTCTTCTCTCCTGTTTTCCTCCAGCCATCTCATTATTTAACTCCTCCAGGCCAGCTCAACCCTACCAGTCCACATAACATGAGCAGCCAGGATGTGCAGATGCCTCCCCTGCACCACCTGAGCATGTGTGTTGTTCCCTCCAGCCATGCCTTCACCTAGCGTGCTGATGTAATGCCAAGGCTTCCAACTCCAGCACTTTTTGGTAATGCACTGCCATCTAAAGTAAAGACTTAAATCATCCATCCATCCATCCATCCATCATCTAGCTGCTTATCCTGGTCAGGAGTCCATCCCAAGCTTCTGAAATCATATTTTTCCTTTACTTTTAGATAACGAACGGCAAGTCGGTTTGTCAATCGATAAAAAATAAACGGTGTGAAAACAAAAACTACTTAACTAGACTTTTGAATTAAGCATTCTGTACGTTCACCTTCGGCGGTTAATAGATGTCCAGCCGCCAGCCTCATCTTTATATTCACATATTTAGAATAGAAAACATATTTAATGATAGCGCTGCACCGTCTCCTCACCTTTCGAAGCACTGGTGTCTTCATCCTGAGCAGCTGCTTGACCATGGTGGGCCCCCCCCTCGTCTACTGGAGCTGCAACATGTCACAAGTCGTCAATCTCGGCTTCCTTGCTGATGTAGGGTCTTTACTGATTGTGGATTAGGCTTCTCCTCTGCTGCGATACAGACCCCTGCGGCCCCTCACCCAGAAGCACTGCTACGTAATTTTACTGGAATCGAAAGTGAGGGAGCCTTACAGGCTGTCAGTGCTGAAAACACCTAAAAAACAAACTTTTCCCTCTCATTTTTCCAGTTCTGAGATGCATTAGAAGCAGCCTGCAAGGTGTGTTTGCCAGATAAAATGATCAGTCCAGTTTTCTGCATGAGCATGTCAGCATTACATTTTTCATTTAGATTTGCTTGACATGTATTCTCATGGTAATATGACATTGATAAGAGGCACTGTATTCCTCACCTTACATATGGTGACATGGCTCTTTCGAAGTATATCTAAACAAAATTTAAGTTACCCCAGCAACGGTACACCTCCTGGCATCTGAAACAATAACCCTAGGATAACAATTCGTTAAAACCACTCATTGTGCCAATACAGCCGCAACGGCTCAAGACATAATGTCTTGGCCATATGGTGTTTGGACTATATAGTCAGAGCATTGAGACGACTTCCTCAATGCCACCAGCACGGTCTGGAAACACAGCACTGTCTCTAACTCCAGTCAGTAACCTGAGATGACCAGATACTAATAATGAAATTCCCACCACTTGTTGCTAGATATTCAGTTCCTGCCTGAAGAACCAAAACGAACACAAGGAGGAAAAGAAAAGAATCACACAAAATCATCTTCTGTCCGCAACGTTACTCTGCAATGCGCTGAATGTTTTATCAGCATCATTTTCATACTCGTATCTCTTTTATGTATACTCTTCAGCAGCCTAAAGCAAACTAACTGATGAAGAATACCTTTCTAGGCTTGCTGGTCTTAAAAATTAAACACAGATGCAGCTTTTAAAAATTATTCTGATTAAGGTAGGAAAAATAATGCAAAATAAAATTCCCAGTTCTCAAAAGGTCTTTATATTCTACACGATTACTATGCAAAAACATGGAAATTTGGCATCGTTTGGACTTAATATGGAAATGTGCTTTATTAATCTCGCATTAATTTTCAGATCTGAAACTTCCTGCCAAAAATGACCCTGTAATTATTTTTCTAATATGTGTTTTGCTTTTACCCTTCATTTGCAAGTTAATTTCTCTCTTTGACTGATGTCATTTAAATGTAGGAAATGATGTTTTTTCCCTCATTGCTGAGAGAGGACTTCACTAAATCCTGAAGCATGTGATTCTCAACAGAAACCTGGGCCTAAGTGGCTTCCTGCTGGACAGTTATCCTTTCAAACAGTGGCATCTCCATCATCAGAGGTTGCATTCAGTCCCACTGACATTTGAGAAACAGCCAAATGTAATGCGAAATCTTTCCCGATAGAAACAAACAGTATTGGAATTGTGACAATCATGACACAAGTTTGGCTAATGACAATCTTGGAGGGGGAGGGCGTCTTCCGGTGGACAGTAGGTGAGGTCAACCAGGTGTGACGGCTCCTGATTATGGCCCAAGAAACCCTGTTATCTCTGCTTGATATTGCAACAGTGAGGAAATGGAAGCAGCCAAGTTGAATTTCTAAAAGTTATTGTCCATCACAACCCCTCCCCCTTGGAACATAGTTTTTTTACGATGTTAATTTTGGCAAAGCGAGGCTTCAGCCAGCCATGTAAACAAGGCAGGGAATCTGGATTTTTTTTTTTTTTTTTTTTTAAGAATGATATAATTGGGCTCAGAACCTTGTTAACTTGAGGGCAGCACCTGGATGTTTGTATCTGATGTTTAATAGTAACATTAGTCATCAGAAAGCAATACTATAGTTTTACAGTAAAGTCTTACAGCACCCTCCAGAAAGCTTTCTAACTGAGGAGTAAGAGTAGGATTCCAGCCCTCTTTGTTTCTACACAGCTATTCTAATACCAGCACCACAAAGCTGAGGTGATGAGGTGGATTGGCACTGCCCTGTTCTTTATGTCGCCGCGTACTCGGCCAGTAGACTGGCCGGGATGACGGGATATCAAATTTAGATTGGGAGGGGAGGCCGTGCGAACGGCTACAAACAGAACCTGCCTGACACGCAACAGGAGGCCAGCAGCCTGGCTGGAGATCGACCCCGCGGCGGTGAGTGTTACTCCTTAGCCGCAGGCAAAGGCCTGCATGATGTTTCTCAAACTCTGCTTCTGGCAGTCATTAAGGCATAACAGTCATACATTAGCAGGTCTGAAAGGAAAACACCGAGTCTTCAGCGTGGAGGTGCTGCAGACGGCAGCGTGTTCAGGGCAAAGCTTCTGTGCGATTACGCTGTTGTTTTCCCCCTTTGCATTATGGGTACTGGGATACATGTGTTACCTGTGCGCATGGTTCCCCGACTAAAAGTGGCCCCGATATGCGACGGAATGAGGGTTTACCGCGAGCCTCCCCCAGCCCTCCCCAGTCCCACCCCCAACCCCCTGCAGCAATCTCATCCAGGATCACGCTGAAGTTTTATAATGGCCTCACAGCATGGGCGTCATTCTCCACTCATTTCAACCTTGCACTGAGCGATAGCGAAAGCCTGGGAATCGGCTCCTATCTCAGGCATGCCGGCAGGGAAGTGCAGCCAGCACAGGGCGTGTTTATATTCAGACAGGCAGAAAATCACACACCCCGACACCCCGACCCTCCTCACACATGCCAAGAGATACTTATGTACATTTACTAGACAACAAAAACCACACTGGAGATGCATGATACTGGACAGAAGCTTCATCTTCCCAACAGTGGTGGGAGGAAGAGGGAAATGGGAATCCGAGGGGAAGATGCCTGCGTATGGAGAGCACTGTGAGAGTGAGCTACCAGCAGGGATTGGCTTGCACTACTGAGCTGGTTAAGTGTGAGATTTGTTAAATTATTTCTAGAACATTACATTTTCTATTTTTACTCTATTTCAAGTCTACATTATCACTTCTTACCATGGTGCTTTTATAGTTTTACAGTGTGGCACCACAGCTTTCCCACATAGTTTTCATACACGTGTTTTGCCCGTGTCCCCCCCAGAAAGCAGACTCGCCACGCATTAGTGCCACAGACAGCAGGACAAGCTGCTCATATGGGGAGTAGCGGTGCCGCAGTCCACTCGTACTTTAATTCTCACCTGTCTGCACTCCCTCAAACAAAAGGTGTTTGTCTGCTTTCTGCAGTGGATGGTTGCCCTTTTACAAGCCTCACTAGTAGAAGGATGTATCGACCACAAAAAGCTCATTTTGGATTCCCATTTTTCTGTAATCTGTTATAATAGCAAATATACTGTCAGCGAATATGATGATGATTATGGTTTGAGGGAAGTATCTTTCCACAAAGGAGAAAAGAAAATTCATACAAATGGGAAAGACGGGATGTGACTGCTGATTGACACTGTCTGTCCACAGTAATCGGATTTGGATTGCCTACAACACACACGTGAACCAATCTAATTTAGCAAGTGCACAGTCAATTTCAGGGGTATTAAAACCACAGCTGGTTGCAAATCAATGGAACAGAGACGGACCCTTCCTGAAGGCTTGTGATTCATTTGTACATATTTATTTCATCAGTAATGCCCTAGATTGTGTTACTGAATTACTGCTATAACCATTAAAGAAGTACTTTTTGGATATGGATTACTTTACTTTGCAGTTTCTTCTATTTTACTTGCTCCCTTTAGCATTGTATTTACGATAATGAATATGGGGTTAAATGGCTGCCAGGTAATAAATATGGCATCTAAAGCAGTCAGTGTCACATGTCTTCAGTCTCACACCTCATTAAAAAATGTCCCTACTGAGATGATGACTGTTATCCTGCTATTGTTTGACTGCTCAGTGCCAATTTTTCATTTACATTGCAGTCCGTGATAAAGCACTACAAATATCTGTGGCATATTAATAGAAATGTAATATATCGGCATGCCCCTTGCAGGCTTGAAGAAGGGTATTAAGGGGCAGGAAGGTTAAGAAAGGTAACTGGCATGTGGCAGGATGTATTGATTTGGTAAGGTAACTTATTATCAGTCATATTAGCATAAAAGCATAACTCAACACTGACTCTTCACATAAAAACCTGTTATTCCGGAGGCTGTGATGGTGGGCGGTTAGCTTACATATTGGCCGGACACGGCAGTGTATATTTCAAGCATGGCAGGTCTCAAAACAAGAGGTATGGGAACTGTGAAAAGATACAGCCGGGTGGGATCCGTCTCCGAGACCATTATACCTCATTTAGGAACTCTGCTGCCCCTACACTGGCTAGTCCCTACTGCCCGATGACATAATGCAATATTAATTACCCACATGGCGGTTCCCTAACATACAAAATTTCCTTCATGTTATGTAAGCAAAACACCTGATGCTTGAAATAGATTTGAAATAAAACATAAATTATGCTGTTAAAATACCATTAGCTAATTTGACTAACTGCACACACTATTTCTTAGCCAAACGGATGACAGGATCGTTTGGCCCATTAAAACTCAGCAACAGCTGTTCTACGGTTCAGCTGACAGCCGGAACCTGTTTCTGGAACCTTTTAAAAATGTGACCCAGTTTACTCTCCCCTCAGTTTCAAAATGACCAATGAATTTCCTCCTTCCTTTTTAAAGTGTAAATAAACTAAATTCAGCCACACTTCTGACACAGACTCATCCCATCCCACTGTCATCAGAGACCCAGCCTTTGTTTGGCATCACATTTCCACAGTGCAGGTGCATATGGAGGAAAGCGGAGAACCTCTAGCTGTCTGTACCCAATCATCAACCTAACAGGTGCGAGGGATAAGTAGTTTTATAGCACTCAGAATTCCTGTTGGCTGACTGCAAACAGTCCCTGGCTGTCACTTTCAGTTAAGAAAGACCTCAGCTTTGAGAGCTGTCTGTCTGCTCAACAGAAACACGGTTTTAAAATTGTTTCTTTTAAAACCTGGACAATAGAAGAGCCCTCCCCTTTCATGTGTAAATGGGACGGGACCGGGCCTGACCGAAAAGACTAATGACGTGTTAAATTTGGAAAGCAAACCATTTTCATATGTAAATGCTCCAAAGTTTGTAGCTCTGGAGAGCAAGAAGCTGTGCCTTAGTGGGCCTCAGTGCAAAACACTCGATTGTGAATGGAGTTTTTATTGCAGCGAGATAATGTGGTGTCTTGTGACCTAAACCAATTAAAACATACCGAACTGTGACCTCTTCAGCATAAAGGAGTGCCGGTTTGGGTCCACCCCAACCAGTGCCAACATGCACTTGAAATGAAAGGCAGAAGTTCTTATAAATATTCTGCCTTTGGAAGATGGAGGGGGTCCTAGAGACTAAGTGGTATTGTAGTCCCCCATTGATTTGCCTAACCTTACAAGCCTCGCTTTACAAATCGTACATTGAAATGGCTCAGGCTTCTGTAGTGATCCCCAGCCTTGTCTGAATGGACTTGAGGTAATTAAACGGGGGGTGGGAGATATGCTTGATGCGATGGGAAAAACAGGGGACTCTTTGAAGGAGTGAAAAGAGAAACTCAAACCATCTGGTAATGGTGGGCTTAGTAAAGGCACAATGAGGCAGACGGGCTTTGGTGGGGGTGGGGGGAGCCAGACAAAGGTACAGAATGCATTTAATTGGCTGGTCAAAGAGAGCCATCCACATGTGGAGGGCAGAGCAGGAAAGTCGCCCCCCCACTGCCAAACAGCTGCACCTGAATAGCAGATTGCGACCCATTCGCAAAACGGCCTCTGAAAGTGTTTTCATTTCAGCGCATACAACTCTAGCCAGACACTTCCCTGAACACCTGGTTTTCATCTTGCCGACTATTCACACTCGATTTTACATGCCTTGCCTTTTGTTGTGAACTTTCCTTAAATCTTGATTTATGCTAAAGCCACAGAGACCTCTCACCTATGATGTGATGTTCTTGACGTGTTAAACAGGAACCTGTTAAAACCGTATGGAACCTCCTTGCTTAAAAAAGGCAGAACTATTAAAATGCACTAACGAATTCTCAATTAAGGTTGGTCTTGAAAATGTTACAAGCCTTGAGGAGAAAAAAAAAATCACAAAATCCACTAAATTTCCTTAAAGAGAAGATCTGGAAGACCCGCTCTCATGCCTCAGTGTCACATATGAAGAGGTTGGGTTTGCATTAAAAAACGCAGAAGACAATTAGACACACGGGAGATTGTACAGATGAAAGGCCGCAAAGACCCAAGCTGATCAACTAAATAAGTGCGATACCATATGAAGCGGTGAGCAGAAACTCAGAAAGGAGACACCAGCTAACTTGACCTAAATACCTTCCGAACCCACTTGTCAGTGGAAACCCAGCCTCTTCCCTTCACTTACTGAAATACTCTGCAGAATTCTCAGCTTCTTTTGCAAGAAAAAACATCTAAGAATTTGCAGTACATTTTGGCTAACGCATGCATCAAATCTGCAGCACGGTTTAGTCCTGGGTTATAGCCAGCATTCACGTGACAGTATCAGTAAACAACACCCACCATCGGAGGAAAATGGGAGCGCAATCTGGGAAAACTAGGACAGGCGACTTGATTATACTTCTAAAACAAGGCGTCACATTGTCTGGGTGGCAGTTACCATATCAGCCCTTCATATAACCCTGCGCTCTGTTTTGTAAATTTGAATGGTATTGTATGTGTTTTGTCCTATAAATACAAAGTGAACTATTTTAGTGGTCTGTTTCTATAACAACACTTGCAGGCAATGCTTGCTTACAATGGGAAGAATTTAATTCAGCGGATAAGCTAAAACCCAAGCTACCTGGTTAACATCGGCTAACCCCAGCCAATTAAACCAAGCCATTCCATGCTACCTTTCTGTAATACCTTTAATAAAAAGTGTGGTATAAGTGGTGGTGATACGACAAGGTTATACAAACTTTCTTCCAGATACCTCTAACCGTAGTAGTACTTTATCTTTAATTAATGAATTTTTGAATGAATTAATTTCAAATCAGCATGATAGTACTGATGCTGACTAATTTATTTCTGCCCCTGGTCAAATGAGAGGACTGGAGTTTTTGATTAGGTACTTACCGTCACTGTCGCTGACAGGCTTTTGGGAGTCACCACTGCTCTCTCCTTCTGCAGTAAGGTAGGGGACAAAATGTTACATTTTATATTATAAACATGTAAGCATATGTAGCCACCATCACATATTCTCATTGGATGGGCTGGTGCTACAATGCATAATGAAGATGAGCACATTCTTGGCTGAACTCCTTGGCAGGTCTGTCCCATGCCAAATAACTGGTGAAAAGCACTTCAGTATTTCCTCAGCAAACCAAAGGAGCATGTCTTTCTGCCTTCCCCATGGAAGAACAAACCTTTAAGACAAAGAGCCCCCCTCTACAATAAAGGTGTGCCCTGTCACCGCTGACTGGTCACCTCTTATCTTCTGCTATGCTGCCGTCTTGAAGCCATCACACAATGTAAAAGGAGCAAAAGGCACAAAGATGCTGATCAAAAGAGAACCTTCAAAGCCATGTTGAAAGTATCCCTTCCGGCTTGCTGCAGGCCCGTCCGCAAAATTTCCCTTTGATGCCAGAAAATGCCGGGCAAAGCATGACCCAATAACAGAAAGCAAGCCTTTTGGTTCCTGCAGTGGTGTAGAACTCAGCTGCTGTCCAGGTGCCGTCCAGTTTTTGACTGACTATATGGGTACGATTATTGAATGTTCAGTTTTCATCCAGGTAAAAACCACTTACTCCACACATGTCAAAGACCCAAAACCACAAGTGTTTTTATGGTTGTGTGAATCCAGCCTACTGATAGCCACACACAATTTACTTCTACTGGGACCTAAAACAGAGTAAAAACAGTTCAATGCATTTTCAACGGCAGAAAGTGCATCAACGACTGGCAGATGCGGCAAACCCAGGGCAACTGGTTAATTGTGTTCAGGCGGCACTAAACCACAGGCCATTTCTGCAGAGCTCTAAGAAATTACCTTCACATCAGAGATGTCCCATTGTGCACAACAGACATGCTGGAAGTAGCACAAAATAGTCAATTAGAGAAGTCCAGCAGCCCCATGTCAGTCACAGGGAACGGGCGGTCTCTGGCTAATGGGGTGGGGTGGCATCAACACAAATGACAAATACTAAGACTTGAAATGAGAGAGTCCAGAACTTTCCTACAATGAATCTATTCCTTTATACCTCCGACACTTCTATCCAGCTGCCGAACCAAATTTAAAAGGCAGTGTAGGAAAGAAGGTGTTTAGCCACTGTTGGGTCCTTTAACCTGATAATATAGTAAGCAGAGGAGGAGTGTAACAATTTTGCAATTCTGACCATAAATAGTTGACATACAATCCCCCCCGTGAGCTCAATATAGACAAGTAAGCAAGTAAATAAATGAAAAAGCGGTGAAATGAAATGAAAACATGTTTTGCCAATGAAATGAAAACATGGTTTGCCATTCTGAAAGTTCAAGTGAAGTTAAGCATCTGCGAAGTGAGTCCACAGGGTCCTGTGGCCCCCCCAGGCCAGATCACCTCAAACTGGCTATTTTATTTTTTTTCCTCTCCTCAAACAAATAATATTACAGTGAAGTGGCTTTTGTTGAGTAGAATATGCATTATAGCCCCTATAGAAATGACTGTTCTCATGCATAGCCATTTATGGAATTAATTTTAAAGTGAAGTCAAATTTGCAATATACTCCAAGCAGAACTTCACAGCACAAAAGCCATGATTAATGATGGAATTAAATTCCCAAAAGTGGTATGCCAGTCTCATTCATTTAGCAAGATTTGTCATATATCCAAGTTCTGCTTTGCTAATCCGTTGCAGTATCAACAACCTTCAAAAGAGCAGTAGGACTTTATGGAAGTTGCTCCCTGAGGGGGAACATGTTACATATAGAAACTCGGTGTTAAAATCTCCTTGGCTAACTATGGGATGCAGCGGCCTCTTTCAAAGACAAATGGAGTTCTATTAACCAACTGTGTGACAGGTTAACACAGTTACTATTTGTTCTTCTGCTTGTGATGTATAAATAAAGCACACCAAGAAACTCAGTCTGAGCAAAGACAGATGAAAGCAGAGAATACAAAGGACTCCATATTGTACGTCTGTTACTGTCTCTCTTTGTGAATGACTAAAGATCTGATCACATGCTGTTCTCTGCACTCCTGCCTTTGGCTCTTCCCATAGACCAGGCCCTCTCCACAGACCTAGGATGTTGGACTGCAGGCTGACGGGCAGAAACCCTTTCCAAATTCTTTAAATATACAATGTTCAGTAAATTAGTGATGAATTTTAGATCTGCAATATTTCATATTTCATGGTCATGGTTAATCATGTATGTACGACAATGCAGTTAAAGGCATTTCTAGTTCTGCTTTGCTGTCTTCAATAAATATGGAATATTGCACAGTTACTGCTCTGAGGAACCTTATAAACGGTTTCAAGTTTCACAGAATATTTGCATTATATGGAACTGCACCGTTTGGCCTTTGTTTCGATGGAATAATAGTGCATTGTAATGTCATATTTTGGCTCATATTCAAATCAATTATTTAACATACTAAAAGACATCAACAGTTCAACAGTTGTGAAATACGTTTAGATTATTCACTAAATGCAAGGATAATGTTTATTAAAGTAATGTTTCACATGAAGCAGATTTTTTGATCATGTTCTGGACTTCAGATCTGTGAAATAAAGAAGCCAGTCTTCATTAATTCAGTTTGGGGCTTTTTTTTTTTTTTTTTTTTTTTTACCTGCAGAGGAAATTCAGTATCGATTTCATGCAAGAAGAATTCTCATAGAATGAAGGGGAAAAACAATTTCCATTTGCAAACCTGGATTTATTTATGTGTTGCTTAAGGCGAGACTTTGCTGTAATTTATTAAGGGCTCACAAGGATATTGACCCGATTGGTGAAAAGTGTCAGGTCCATGTCGATAAAATAAAGGTCACGGTGCAGTCATGACATAGAAATTGAGCAGCAGAGCACCTTTTTGGAAGGGGGGGGGGGGCGTGTTTAATGGTTTGTTAATGGAAACTGAGCATGGTGTCTCCATAGACACTCATACATCATCAGCAGCATCCATATTTCTGTTAATTCATTCATTTTTATATCCAACGACTCTTAGGACGGCAGCATCAAGTAAGAACACTAATGACATGCTAAAGTGCATAATTAGGGCAGGGTGCAATGCTGCCTCCTACTGGCCGGTGTTTCTGCACTATAACATGCATTGTTAGGAGAAGTGTCTGTAGATGTGCATATGGCCAGGGATCCTCCCATCTTCGTGTGTGTGTGTGTTTATTAAAGACCCTCCAGGCCCTAGTAGAATGACCTGTATCCCTCATACCTGTATCTGTGTCCAGACACCTCGCCACCTGTGCAGCGGCCGTTTCCGCTGATGGGCATTTAGACCCATCTGCGCTTGGGCTGCTTTGGCTCTCTGTTGTCATGCCGGCTTGGACTAAAAGCACAGATAAATAAATAATGATTTAAATAAATAAACAGACATGTATCAATAGACCATTTCATGTAACAAACCATTTTATTCATTATTATTCCCTCTCATGGCCTCTTGCTTTTTGTTACAATTCCTTCCATTTCTTTTAGTGGGGCGAAAAGTAGCAAGTTTAACTTCCAAGTATTACCTTTATAAATGGAAGCTTTAAGACCTTTCTTGCCTTCTTTTTTTCTCACCATGCAGCAGAGAGCTCGGTCTGCAGACGGTGTAATCTGTCTTGGAGTTACACCAGCTGAGTCTCTGTTCTCAGCTCTAACACCCTGACTTTGCCAACATATGCTGCAGTCTTTGTTTAGTGCCATACGTTCTGCAAATCCATTCACTTTGGTGTCACACTGCCAATTACTGATAACAGGAAAAAAGGGGGAGTTTGTTATCTTTTCTTCCTCTGCCTTGGTACACTCGTGTCATTCCTTGCCCTTCTTTATTTTTAAAGGGAAACACACCATTTGTGGGGATAAAGGCATACTTGTATGACCTTTCCATTGTAAAAGGGACCTGGAAGGTTCAGGAGAAACCTAAGGTACTTACTGAAAAAAATGTAATTGAGCTGAAATGTAATTAAATGCTATTCAGGCAAATGGACATATAAACATATGAAGTCTTGCGGTTCCAATTCTTCTAATGGCCCATTTAATTAAAGCTGCGTTTTTTAGGCCAGGGGGTGAGTTTAGTATAGCCTGACAATACCCCAGGGGGATTATTCCTCATTAAGGGCATGGTTGGTGAGTCTGAGCCCAGCTGGGGGGCAATGACTGCTGTAAACAGAGGACGATGCCAACGGGGCTGTCCAACCTGGAAGCCTTTCGGTGAGTGGAAGCAGCGTTTGCTAAGTGGGTTTACCTGCAGTGTCTGCAGCACAGTCCATACCCTCCTCTTTGAGTTGCCCCCCCATTGGGTACTTCTCCTCCGACTTGCCTGGAGGTAGAGAGAACATGTGCACCGATTGTTCTGAAGTGAAACGAGTGGATATTACAGTGCAGCGAGATTACGCTGATTGTCTTTCTAATGAAACACAATGGGTCCGCAGGCAGCTTATCTGAGCCTGTCCAAACCTTCAGATGCATACCAAGGTACGTATATGGACAGGTGTCCATGCAAAATTGTTTCCAGGGTTGGTCTAAATGCTTATTATACAAGCTGTTTTTATTTGCATTCATAACTTCAAAGGGAGCTTTTTCGCTTTTGTTTAATTCCATTTTCATTAGTACAAAAAAACAGACCTCAAAGACCATGGCTTCCACTCAAATATGCTTGAAATCAGGAAAAACCAGGCAGCTGTAAGCTAAAAACTCACAGGTCCTGGCCATCATTACCCAGTCTCCTGCCAAAGCAGGGTATTCTGGGTACAGAGACCATATCAGTATGTGCTAAGGATTAGGCCTTTCACTGTGGGATGGATTGCTTTGGTAAACTGGAGGGACACGTCTTGCTGTCATGCCACTGGGCACTCTGCTAGCCTGCAACCCTACGCTATGCAATCTCATTTCACATTCTCCCATTTTATGAGATCACAGCATTCTTTTGAGTGGTTTATCATTGTTCAGGGAGGCTCTTGGAAATGTACAGTCTTTCTGCAAAACCCCATTCAGCATGACATAATCAGACTACAAGGAGACCTGGCGGCACATTGCAGGCTCCTCATGGCTGCAGGTTTCTCTACCTGCTCTCGGGTCTTTTTGGGATCAAAGGTTCTTTCAACATAAAACACCTTCATTTTGAAGCCAGGAGAAACGTGGACAACTAGAGTAATAAGTAGAGAAAACATTCATAAAGAAAGATATTTGCCAGTACTCTTGTAACTTAAATCTGGCAAGGCTTTGCTCCACAGCTGAACTTGGGAATGTAGAGAAAATCACATCAAGCTTTAATCTTCCTGTGTTTGTGGGCAAACTGTGTGGCGGGTTGGAACTGGCTCCACATCCACAGTAGTTCTGTGATCTGTTCCATTTGACATGGACACATTCTATATCAAAATCGATGCCAAAGTCGGATGTAAACTACTGATTTTGTGACAAGAGGTGCTGATAAAATGCAGGGCTGACTGCCTCACATCCATCATACTTGTCAGGATCAATCATTAAATTAGTGGCATTAGTTATTCACTGATTGGGGTACAGGGAGAGGGAGGGAGAGTGGATTGAGGCTTGGGTAGCCTTCAGGAATCATAAAGCAGAAATATGGTGCACAACAACATGTAGGAGGTGTCAAGAAACTATACATAATGCAAGCTGCAGTTAATACCATCGTAAACCTGACTCAGTGTAGGGAAAAACAGTTACCTGAGGTCATGTCTTTGTCTTTCACATCCTTATTATCCATGCTATACTCTGGACTCTTCTCTTGTTCATCTGAAGGAAAAATGACAACTGGATATAATGTCTGTCACTAGATATTATTATAGTCCTTTAGATGTTGATTGGCACAATATACTGTTATGCCTAGCTATTAAACTGGTACCGCTTATTTAAAAAAAAAAATGTACAGACGCTCTTCTACTTACAAACTTTTAACTTACGAAGTTTCAGACATACGAACGAAGAGGACTGCAAGTCCAAATGTTATTTCTTAGGCCCCCCTTTCCTGTCCGCACAGTCTTTGTACTTGCGTATACTTGCGTATACCCTTAAAATGATGTCGAATAACGACTTATGGACATTTCAAGTTATGAACGGCTGTTCGGGACGTAATTCACTCGTAAGTAGAGGAGTCTGTATATGGTTGTTTGTGTGTGACTCAACAGAGCCAGCGCTGATGAAAAGTTTGTTTTAGAAAACATACATTGCGATGCACAGAAGGCCAGCTTGGGCTCTTTCGACATATTAAAATCAGTCGGTGGGGGAAGGGCGGGGTTTAAAAAAAAACATTGAGAACAACTGAGAAGCATTTCAAAGTGGGTGAATGAGCTTGGTAGTAAGCATATGTAAATGAGCATGTACGCTCCCTAATTGCTTTCGCGTTCCCAGGGAGAATCGCTTAACACGCCAACCTGCCAGCTCTTCACCCTTTCTGTCTGCCTTTGGCTACCGGCGTGTCCTTGACATGCCACATCAATAGGTTGTATTTGCAGAGGTCAAAGGACAGAGACTGTGTCATTATGGGATGGGGGGCTTTCTGTGTGCAGGCAGACAGCGATATCGTTGACATGCCTGCATGGCTGTTTGTGTTTCCTCATCACCATAAGGCTGGAGACTTCCAGAACTGTTTTGGACAGACCGGCTGGCTGATTCGACAGAGGATTTTTTTAGTTTCATTTGCCGCGGAGCTCTTTAACGAGACGTTTTCCTATATTGCTAATATGACAGACTACGACTCGCACCACGGATGTGAAAAGTTCATTGTGCCTCTTTGCTGCCAGCGTGTGCCGTGACACAAAGGAGAGGGACGTGACCTGAATCATACCGTAAGCCTGACTCGACATCTCTACGTCCCCATCAAAGGTGCTGTCAGCGCATTCTTTGAGCAAGAAAAGAACATGGTGCAGAAGGAAATATCACATTTTCATAAAACACAAGACATCTCAATGCACAATAAACATAAAGCAATTTCAATATCATTTCAGGAATCTATCTGCAATTATACACATCCGTCATTATACATTCATCTGCTTATCCAATACAGGTACAACATATAAAATAATACAGATGTTATGGTACAGACAGCTTTTTGTCTAAAATTCAGCAGTGTTTCTGTATAGGGCTCATACACAGGACAAGGAGATGCTGTTTTATAGTCATGATACAAACATTTTGCTTTTAAACTACAAAGACAGTAAGGGACGTGATCTTTTTTCAGATCATGGAAAATTACCCTCCTTCCAGGATAACATAGAAAACAAATGTCTCTTGGAGATGAGAAATTTTTCTGAATCCAAAATGAGAACAGCTGTACCTGTCTGGCTCTCCATCTGAATATCTTCAACCTCTCCTTTCTCCTGCTCCCTCTCTGGAAAAAAACAGACATTAAACAAAACTATCCAGGATATCAGACGGCAAGTGGCACCCTGAGGGCCTAATTCCAGCCGTCCCGGGCTCATGAACTGCTGCGAATCCGAGCCAGTCAGAGGAAATACATAGGATGGAATAGGTGTAGCAGTCTGTGAAGATTAGCCGGCCCTTTTTGGCAGCTCCAGAAAGTGCCAATGCTTAACTCCGTGGGGTAATGACCTGACCATCTACACTACTATACACTGCTTACCTTTGAGTCACAATGTCCACCAGAAGCTTATTCCAATTAATTCAGGGCATTAACACACTTACCTGTATAACAATCATCACTGTGCAACATGACCTTTTTAAGCCGTCAGGAAGGAATAATTCACTGCATAAATGTACTTTCACTTGCACTACATGTCAAGAGAGACGTTATAAGGGGGCTACCCAGTGCCTCCCATGCAAGGTTGCCATTTGGCATCTTGTATTTGAGGCGAGTAAGAGCTTTTTCCAAATCAGTTAGCCCAGATGGATATAAGCACATGGCAAAAGCTAATCCTTTACATGCTCTTGGAGTGATTGATTTCCCTAATTTTGCTTAAAGGTTATGGTTTCAAGAGGCAACTTTTCTCCTTAATATAATGGGCAATCACTTAGAGTCTCTCAACTACGCATCTGCTGCGTCTTCGAGGTGAGCTGACGCACAAAATCCGCCCGGCATCACAGGCATGGGCGGCGGACTCAGTCCGAAACCGTTTATTTTCCACTCCGCAGAACAGAACGTGCCTCTTTGATCCTGCTCGTCTGTGAGATTATAATGGCCAATTGGATTACTGCTTGCTCAAGGCCTCCCTGAGGTCTGGGCAGAGGGCAGAAAGAACAGCATTATTCACCTGTTTGTGTTATCAGAAAGAAGGATGTATAAGCCTCCTCTTAGCAGGGAAAGGGGAAATTGAAAACACTTACATTTGCCTGGTCGTGAGTAGTAAAAACATTTCAATTTAAAGTTTAAAAGCTAGACTGAAATACTTGTCCACTTTCCGCACCAATGTCAGATCGATGTGAATTATAAATGACTCTGAGCAGCATTTTATGGAAACAAACCTATTCAGATGTCAGAAATAGATATGTAAAGAATTGCATTTGTCTGTCCTCTTTTTGAAAAGAGCATCCAATTCATAAAAAACTGAGGAATTACCCTACACTAGAAGTCATACTGCGATATGCATTCCTTTATTCGTGTTGAGTGTCGAGCACTGCAGTTTTGTTGGTGTCTGAATGTCCATGTAAAATGATAGGATGAGAGGGTAAGTACCATTTTTAAAACAGATTATTGTTTTATCAGAACATTGTCATAACTTTTTCCCCCAAATGGGCCAGAACTGTTATTGAATGTGAGTGTATGCGAGACAAAGAGAGAAGCCATCATTTTAAAACCAAGGCAGCAGACACCATTACACTCCACATCCTTCGATACGAGTGGAGAGCTCGTGAATTTATAGCCAGAAGGTGGCGCCAGCGTAACAGGGTTTTCACAGCAAGCTCTCTAATTAACCATACTTACGGACTGATGCACTCCAGGTCACACAGAAAGTATAGCTGTTCCGGTCATCGCAGGTATTCGGTTTGTTTAAGTCCTGCATAGCTCCTTTCCAAAAAGGCATCTAGCTATAACGAGCATCATTTTGCCAGTTAAGTCAGAAACTACACAAAACAATTCCAGCCAGCTACCCGAGGCTTCCTAGCACGCTTATCCCCCGCGCATGCCAATGAGCAAACCCCGTGTTGCCACCCCTCACTCCCCACCCACGCTGATGAACTAACCCCTCCCTCACAGCCACCTCCTGCCAGTCTGTATTCACTCATCATTTCACGTCGGACCAGCCGGCTGGAGCAGAACTTCTGAAAGATGTATGAGACGTTTGTGGAATAAAAGCGGTTCCCCCGGCGAGGGGACCAACAGCTGTCGCTCAGGGCCACCGTGCGCGTGACGGCGGGTGTGCGTCGCCCAGGACACCGCTGATCTGGGAGAGACAGCCCTTTGATTCCCAGCATGGCCCACAGCTGGCCGCGTTCGTGGATCCACATGGCCCTTCCTCTCCTTCCACCCTCTCTCTCTCTCTCTCTCTCACACTTTCTCTCCTTCTCTCTATCAGGGCCCCATTTTGCCTTCAGTCTGTCTTGCTCAGTCACTTGATGATAATAATAACAAAATCGGCATGAAACTCTCTCTGACTCGTTCGTTTCACGTTAAGGCCGAGCTGAAATAAGGAAGGTGCTCACGGCCGTCGCCTTCACCTGCTGTGCTATTTTAAGGATTCCCCGTCAGACCGAATTTCATTGGCTCACGCTCGCACTTCTGTTGGTTTGTTTCTGTTTTTCCATCCCCAGCTTCTCCGGGATTTCGCACAGGTTACATCACTGGGTGGCGCATGGGCACACCGGCGGGAAACCCGGGGGCCGTCCTCGGAGTGGGACCCCCCCCCTGCCCTGCTCCAGAGCCGCAGCCCACTGGTTCAGAGACATGCCGTGCTGGTTCACTAGTTCAAATGGGCTTCTCTGTTTTGCAGACACCGGGGGTTCGGCAGCTGAATAGATTGCTACAGGTAAGATAAATGCATCTGCTACAGGCCAGGCACCGCTCCTCAGCGCGGCACACTGCGGCACCCGACGCACTGTAGATCACAGTCTCACACGGCACTGCATTCTCATGGCTACGATCCCACCAGGGCTAAGTGAAGAGAGATAATGGGATTCTTTATCTGTATGAATTTTACCTTAGGGGAGGGGGAAAAAAAACAAGGAAACTTAAACACACAAAAGCAATTTTCCCTTGATTAGTACCGTTCCTGTGCACGCTTTGATCACACTGCAAATCAGGACAGCACTGTAACCTTACACCACAAGCAATACAGATACAACGAGGTGGGAGAGGGGCTGGCGACTGTAAGCGGACCCGTGTAGAGCACACAGCACCCCTCCCCCCTTGCTGACATATGGACTGGTTTGCGAGACTTTCCATCAGTCTTGGGGTCAGCGTGCTCGACCTGGCCCACAGGGGCAGGGGCCAGATGGCGGCTCATTGAGTCCCACCTGCGCACGGATGGTCGTGGCCCCTTTAAGGGGGCTCCGTCTGGCGCCTGCATGCCCCGCATAGGCAGCAGGGTTAACGGGCTGTCCAGGCCAGCTTTCTGAGGCAGGGCCCCTGCCAGGCCTGCTCTGTGAGACAGGGCCAGCATCAGGCCAGCTTTCTGAGGCAGGGCCCCCACCAGGCCTGCTGTGTGAGGCAGGGCCCCCGCCAGGCCTGCTCTGTAAGGCAGGCCCACCGTCAGGCCAGCTTTCGGAGGAAGGGCCTCCGCCAGGCCTGCTCTGTGAGGCAGGGCCACCGTCAGGCCAGCTTTCTGAAGCAGGGCCCCCACCAGGCCTGCTGTGTGAGGCAGGACACCCGCCAGGCCTGCTCTGTAAGGCAGGCCCACCGTCAGGCCAGCTTTCGGAGGCAGGGCCTCCGCCAGGCCTGCTCTGTGAGGCAGGGCCACCGTCAGGCCAGCTTTCGGAGGCAGGGCCCCCACCAGGCCTGCTCCGTAAGGCAGGCCCACCATCAGGCCAACTTTCGGAGGCAGGGCCTCCGCTAGGCCTGCTCTCTGAGGCAGGGCCACCGTCAGGCCAGCTTTCTGAGGCAGGGCCCACAGAGGGGACAGTCAGACTGGGGTCCCATGTAAAGGAGCTATTGTTCCCTCACCTGGGTGAAGAATATATATATATCATTTCCATATTATATATATGTTGACAATAAATCACATGATTTAATATATATATAAAATTTTATGAAGAGTGTCTGTGTGTATGTGTGTATATATATATATATACAGTATACATGAAGTGCTGCCAATTCAGAAAGCAAAGCCTCCAAGCACAGGTTCGAAAGCCACAGGTTCCCAGTCACTGTGAAATGATGGTGCCACCTCTGTCAGACTTATGGGGACTGGGACGGGCGACTGTGCAAAGATGGGCACCGGGCTTCATGGCGGTTCCCTGCCTTTGAAACCGCCTCCCATTCCTTTTCTTATAAGCTCCACTTAATCTTGTGGTTGGAGGGAACGCTGTCAGTTCTGTGCACACGTATACAGAGCTGTGCCTATATTCACCGGCGGAGGCTTGTGAGAGAGGCTGAGCATTCATAGCCATTTGGATTTTCTGAGCTAGCCAGCGTTCTTTTGTGTGCGGATTAACCATCGACCTGGAAGCCACACGCACACACACACACACACACACACACACACACTCAATCGATTCACAAAGCACATTGAATCATATCTAGAAAAGTGAATTACGTGTCTTGAAACCTCATTCAGAGATGCATTTCTGTTTAGTTCACTTGCAGGAAATGCATTTTCTCCATCAGACTTCCTGCGCTATCTGTTCCCGTCTTTCCAGGCAGCGCTGTGATGGAGTGTATGTTAATGTCTAAGGGCTATTTCCCAGACGGCCTGTGGAACTTAAAAATGTCCCCCCCACCGCAATCTTAAAGCCCAAAAGACAAATGGCAGGTGTGCGATGTTAATCGCCGGGTTTCACCTCCTGCACTGGAATCTAATTATCTTTGGTCCATCTTATTGGAGCACGGCATAATTGTTCCAGCATTACACATCAGAAGGGACTGAAATTGCAGAATGGCTATTTAATGGGCTCTCAGACAAGTGGAGCTCAGGCGAATTGTAGGAATCCCTGCTCCACTGGGCCCCGTCTCAAGCCGCCCCCCACCAATGGAGGCCTGCATAGAGCTTTTGCGGGTGCAGATGGAACCCAGACACAAGCAACTGCTCACCTTCTACATTCTCTTCATCACTTCCTTGTTTCTTGTTTTTGTACTTCTTAGATGGAGGTGTGTCCTTTTTACCTGAAACACAAAAGGTACTAAAGTTAAAGGTCTTTAATGAAAAAGGTTGGGAAGATTAGGAAGCTGTTATTCCACACAGTGAATGTTCCGCAATAGAGACTAGGGGCATTTTTCCACCGCACCAGGTACCATACTTTTGGCAGGCTATTTGCATAACCAGTCGACAAAGTACCGAAGTACCAAAGAAGTACCCCAGGTCTACCATCTCCCATAAAACTGACAAGAGGTGCAATTTTATATAAAATCATATCTACATAAAACCTAGACAGTAGCCTGTACTTTGAAAGGATTAAAAAGAAAAACTGACACACTAATCTTGTGGCCAAACACAGGGTGCTGTATACTGTACTTGTGGCCAAAAAGTAGGTGTTTTTAAAATGAACAATTATTCTTTTCATCAAATTTATGATAAACTACCACCCATGTTAAATATGCATTATGCAGTAGGAAACCAATTTGTAATTGATATTTCTTCACTTACAAATTACAATATTAATCTAATCAGATTGTTTCTGTATTTTTCAGTATGGGTGGCTCTTTTTATTATAAGCACTGTGAATAATAATGCATATTTTGCTCTGTTATTAATTTGCAGCTAATGTAGAAAAAGAGCAAATGGTCCTTCTCTGAAATAACTAAAATGTCTCTGAATTTAATCTCTGATGAAATTCAATGACCTGTGACATTAGAATCCACTTTGATGAAGACAGTGAGCTGGTTTAAATTTATTTTAGTCTTTAAATACTTTAAGCAAGTTTTATTTTCCATAAAGCTTCACAGAGCTCTATTGAGTTCATCTGTATTCTTGGAAATAAAGAACAGAGAACGTGTGGAATGTATCATTAACCATAAAAAAAATTCATAAAAGCTTAATGGCATGCATCTGTGTTCCTGGAAAACAGGAGAAGAGTCACAGCAAGAATAAAAGATAAATACACCTCTGGCTATTTGCTGAAGCCAGCAGCTTTAACTGCAGATGGACCGGGCATTTTGGAAACAGTCCATCAATTGTCCCAGCATGACAATAAGGTGCACTATTGTCTTACTGCACCTGGGTCAGCTGTGATAGGGAGGATGAGCCATAGGCTGCTATAAGGAGATAAAGCCACTTAGATGGTCTAGGTGCAGTCAGAAATAGGATTTCCCTCTATGCTCTTCAAAATTACAGCTATTTTTGCTTCCAAACAAAAGCCCCTTGATTAAAGAAGTCTTTGAAGTGTGTCTTCATATGCCTGTTTGAAGTTCAGAATCAGGTATATATTAAAGTCTTTGTGTGCTTATTACATATATTACTAATTCTGTTTATATAGGCACATGCTCTTTAATGTTGGCAGACTGCTGGCATTTGCAGAAAGGTGAGGGCAGAACACCCTGATCATCACTCACCTTCATCCACTGCTCCCTCCTCATCTATGTCCTCGTGCTTGTCTGCCGGGAGATAAAAACAAGATGGCCTGTTACTGCTCGCCTACGATAAGACCTTGGCGCTTGTCAAGCTGACCTGTTGTCCACTGGTCATCAGATAGACAGTGGATTTGGGCGGAACAGCATAATGTCTGGATTTACTGCGTCCTGAGTAGTGGCAGATCCCTAAAGAAGGCTGATCGCTTTGTTCCGTCTGGAATATTACAGTAACATAAGCTTCCAGGAAATTGAATGCAGAGGTGGTTGCTCCCATCATGGAAGAGAATGACAGCTCTGCGGCTTCCCTTACATCCTGCGCCTAGCGCAACAATGCGCAGATGCAGGGGAGCCTGCGCAGCTGAGTGAACAGAAGAGTAGTTGGACAAGAGTTATGAAGAGAACAACGCATCAGGAATCCTTCTGCATAAATAAATGTGGAAGATGGATGAATGAAAGGACGTAAAACACTACCAATACAAACGGCTCACTGCAGGGATGTTTGGGTCAGACATAAAGGGGGATTTAGAACCTGGATTAATGTCTAAACAAAAGCAACTGTACAGCACAAGGCAACAGTGCAAACGTCTCTTGACTCCTCCTGCCCAGGCAGGCCATGTGGTGCTCCCCTCCACTGACACCATTTATATGTACACATTTTATTTAGCAGAAGCTTTTGTCTAAATGACGTACACCTGAACTAACCATACCTGCTGTAAAGGAGTCATGTGCCACTCAAGTGAATGGCCAGCTACAAGTGTAAGTAGTACTGGAACAAGAGCTATGTTATCTTCGAAACAAGAAAGTCCAACATTTAGAGCGGTATTAGACTAGCAGAGGAACAGATGGGTCTCTCTGGAGGTGTTTCTTGAAGGCAGAGAGGGAATCTGCTGCCCAGATGTAATGAGGCAGCTCAATCCACCTCGCAAGAGCACCGTCTAGAGTGACACTTCTCCCGTGGAGGAGGGACCGCCGAGCGGTGAGATGGGACATGGTTCTTAAGGAGCCGACGCATCTGCACTGCAGTCGGGGCTTCTATGCATCCATTTCCTGTAACCGCTTGTCCTATTCAAGGTCACAGGATCCTGAGCTTATCCGGGCGGCTGCGGGCAGAAGTCAGGGAACAACTCAGGATGGGGCTCCAACCTATTGCAGGACACACTCACACACCAGTCACTCACACACCAGTCACTCACACACCATTCACTCACACACCAGTCACTCACACACCAGTCA
>JAODLC010000065.1:6481752-6494937 GCA_026781145.1 Hippopotamyrus pictus | reverse complement strand
CACTCACACACCAGTCACTCACACACCATTCACTCACACACCAGTCACTCACACACCAGTCACTCACACACCATTCATTCACACACCAGTCACTCACACACCAGTCACTCACACACCATTCACTCACACACCAGTCACTCACACATACTGTACACACCTCTGGGCAATTTGGTAATTCCGATTAACCTCAGCATGTTTTTGGACTTTTGGGGGGGGGAGGGACCAGAGTACCCAGAGGAAACCCCAAGACAACATGAGGAGAAAATACAAACTCCACACACATGGAACCCTGGTGGTGCCTCGAATCAGGGTCCCAGAGGTGTGAGGTAACTGTGCTGCCACTCTTAGGCTTGGAGTTAATGGGAAATGCCTATTTGTTTATAGCAAAATGGTTCAACAAACTCCAGTTAATGGGGCCCATGCTAATAAATGATAAAGAAAATGTAGAGCATAAAAATTTTCAACATTGATGGCTGATCAGCAATCTTACAGATGCAAGTCACATGGGGGAGTCCAGTCACATGGGGGAGCCCAGTCACATGGGGGAGCCCAGTCCCAGCGGCTCACGCCGGCGGCCCCAAGCCACACGCCAGGCTCAGCACCCATGGGGGTCTTTCTCAGCGCCAGTCCATTAGCTGCCCTCGCTTAGCTGTTCTTGACATTTTGAGGAATTACTGATGATTATGGAGGTCTGTAAGCATGAGACATTCTTCACCCATTAGTCACGGTCTGGCAGTCCTGCCGCATATGAAATAAAATCTTCTGTTTTCACAAAGCATTTAAAATTTCGACAAGTTATTTCAGTTCCTTTTGGGGAAACCGTGTTTTTTTTTTTGTAAAATAACAACAGGAATTAATTAGATTCAATTTTATTCTTGACTTTATTCTTGTTTTGGCACAGAAGGCAAGGTACAGCAGTGCAGAGTGTAAGTGTAACCCGCGCTGAGCGTTGTGCAAAGTGGAGTTTGAAGAACGGGAATTGGAGGAGCAGACGGTGGGCTGAGGCATGCACAGGCCCGGGGCATCCGGCAGAAGGATGCGAGAAGTCACTGGCAGCCCCAAGCACCAGTCTGAGTGGAATGCATGTGGAAATGTGCTTGCCTCAGCACCCTTTAATGTCCATCCTGCCATTTGTGCCGCTGTGCAGGAGAGTTTACCTTTGATGAAGTGCTGTTGTCATCTATTCCGCAAAAGTCGCGCCACCAGAAACTCCCAGCGGGAAAGAGAAGGCAACGTGCTTTACACATTAAAGTAAATCTATGCAGCAAGGTGATACGAGCCGCTGGATGGAACTTGAGTGAAACTAGGAAGTCTCTTCGTGTGTTGGACCATGTGAACATCACGCAAAGCACCATAAAAACAAAGCCATATTGCGCTGTTAAGCCCTCGAGCCAGACGCACATTTCTGCATGTGTTTATGAATAGCAAACATTAAAGAGGAATCAGTCGGAAGCTTTGCCGAATCCATGTTCTTAACACAAAAACCTACCTTACTCTGCCCGTCAAAGGTCCTCATCAGCCCTGACAGCTCAGGAAGTTAGTGGCCCAACAATCAGTAACCAAGTAACAGGATGACTACCTGCTATACCGCATATCTTACATAGTTCAAAACAGACAGACCTACTTAATGTTTTAACTGATGAATTGCGCTGATACAGAATATGTAATGAAATATATCATTTGTTATCCTATTCAGGATTTATGTGTTTAAGCCAAGTCATGCAGGTTATGAGCTCATGGAATTGAGATGGAGAAAAGTAGACAAAAAAGCATAAGGCTTAACAAAAACGTTATAAAACTTTATTAATCCTCCTGTCCCGACAGACTGAATAACGTCTTGGCTTAATTAATTCCCCTTCCTACCGGGGCTCTTGGTGTCCTTACAGGTGTCTGAATAGCCATGATGACTCATAATAAACACAGCTAAGCAAATTACTACCTTTAAACATCACAATGAGTAATGCCTGTAGAGACAGGGAAAGTCCCACAGCAAAGGCCTTTCTCATTCAAAGCGGAAAGCGGCATTCGAGCCCCATGTAATATAGGAGACGTGGGTAACCCATTGAACCTAGAACAAACGAGTGGAAATGCAGCCCGCTAACATCCAGTTCTCTACCTGCACGTATCTCGCCACGCACATGGGCTTCGTCACAAGCCAGAGCGACACGTTGCTGTGTATAGTACCGACCGACGGCAGGCTAATCCTGCTTAACCGAAGCCATTCCTCCCGGACGGGAACCACAGTGATGATGTTTCGACACTGCAAACTGTAGAAGTGCCAGTCAGAGAAATTTCACGAGGTATGTATCATTAAAAGCCGATCTCAAGAGTGCTGCAACGTCTAATGAATCCCCAGTGTTCTCTTTTTAAAGACATGTTGCTGGAGGAGGATTTTACGACTGCGACATGGCGGCTAAGAAGGCTTCACTGCTGCTAAATGGAGTCGACAGGTTCATAAATCTGGCAGCATGTTTAAAGGCGTCGCTTCTCTCGTTGAGCCCTTATCCATATTGACAAAGCAGGCTGTGTATGAAGCTTCCTGGAGTCCCTTCACGTGTCCCCTGCATTCAGATCTATGCAGCCCACCCCCACCCCTGGGTGGGGGGAGCATGCACTCTGCCTATAATTCTCACAGCATGAGGGGTGGAACGAGTTGAGGGAAAACAGGAAATGCTACATGCAAATACCCTGTTTGACATTGGCCCGACGGATTCTGTTCTGTGCAAGCTCACATGAGGTACATATGCCCCCCCCAGCCCCCCATCACCTCACCCTGAAATGTTACATTAACAGCAGGGACTGAGTAATTAAAACAGAGAAATTGAGCATAATTACATCTGTGTAATGTGTAGAAACATTTAGCTTTGAGGCATTCAGTTCCCTATAAGGATACCAGCAAAAGGTAACTGTCTGTGAAATGAATGTCTGCTATATGTACTGCAAGTATACAATAGGAAGAAGAAAATTATGGAAATTAACCGACCCAAGGAATTGACGAGAACAAATTATAATTATTACATATATTAATAACTGACGTGTTTTTGTCATTCTTCAGTGTGATACTCATAAAATAATTTGAAGTCACAACCAGAGAAAAGTTAGAGAAACATTATAGCATTTAATAAAGAATTTAGAGGCAGTTATAGAAGTTATCACGTACATGGCCTATAAGTTATATCCTCAGATGCAGTCTTCTATATTTTGCTTTGACATTCCAGCTTAGAGCCCAATTCATTGGTTTCTAATACTATATGGATATATGTGAAAGTACAGCTAACTCCACCAAGAGATGTTTCTCCACCATACAGAATGATCTCACCACAGCTTGGGAGAGAAACACTGCTTCTATAGAAAGGTCCAAAATTCCAAGAACGAACAATGAAGTAACTCAGGACCTTTTTGTAACCAAGCGAATTCGGTTGTACTTTCGAGGTCTGTGAAATGTATTGAAAATCCCACTTCAAACATAGAAGGCCGATGGACCAATCAAGTCCTGTTACTGGCCAGCATTTACAGTGTGAGGCTTGGGTCATGACCAGAACACAGACATATTCTGAAGGTGACTGGACAGTTTCCCATAAGTCCAACAACTGGCCAAAGGCAAAAAAAAAAGAACGACTGATATCAAATGGTACAAGTAATTCCACAGTTCATTTGAGAGAAAAAAAACTAATTTTGTTGAATCCACAAAATCAGGATCCTTATCTGAATAGTTTCAGGAAAATATTCAATGTGCCAAACCTGTACACGTTCTCTTTTATTTTATAGCTTTTCTTTTATAGATGAAAACAAACAAAAACCTATAAAACCTGCAGCAGCCCATGAAATGATTTCTTATTTTTTATATATGCAATAAACTGCCTCATGGACACAATGACTTCAGTGAAGGGCCAGAGGGGCATGCAGGGCGCAGATCAGGAGCCAACGGCAAAGGCAGAAGTTGAACTCTGTCACACAGCTTTAGAGCTGGGCGCAGTACAGCCAAGGGTGCAGAATCTCTACAGGCATGTCTTTGCACCTGGATGCGAGAATGCTACCTTCCCAGCAAATGACCATCCAGGCCCTTTCGTATATTTACAGTTTTCAAAGCCTGGGAGAATCTGAGATGAATAGCCTTGACCTGATAGGTCAAAAAGCAAATTTAACTACTGTAATAAAAACAAGGCATGGCACAGCAGCAACGTAAATGTCGCTAGCTCTCGCTAGCCTTGGTAGCCTTGTAATGTCGCACCCTCGAGACTACACCTGCAACAACACTTGTACCACACACTGCCTGGGATGTTCTAGAACTTTTGATTAATGTTTTAATGCCACAAAAGAAACTAACAACTATAAAATATTTGCTCCTGTGCAACGGACGTAATGGTAAACTGCGCATGTAGGTAAATATTAGAAATGACTGTGAAAACAGGGCCAACAGAAGCTCTTCTAACAACACAGGCACAGAACAAAATAGTGGCACAAACAATTTGTTGGCAGTGCACAGGGGCCTGCAACATAATTAGAGGTCTTACAGTCAGGACCATCCTTTACTAAGACAGCGGGCCGACAGGGGCTGGGGGCGGGTGGAGAGATAAAATAGCCCCACATGGGAAAAGAAGGTTCAACAGTTTGTTATCCACTGCGGCGCGATGTTAAGTGAATGCAGTGCCCTACCGGCATTGGCAGTAATACCTCCTTTCCAGGTCTGGTCCCTATTACCACTTTGTCAGGAGACGCTGCCCCCACCAATGCATTACAATTAAGTTCGGTTCTTCCACACTTGAACTTGTTAGAGCAGGAAGATCACAGAGAAAGTGATTACCACTGCCGCTTCCAAAGATAGTTACTTCAGAAGGCTGGTGGTTGACTTCAATATATAACAAAACAACATTATATATGCAAACTCTTCCATCTTCCACATCTACAGTTACTACCATTCTCAAAGTACTGTAATCATCAATCGTCAGCACCAATCCACTGCAGTCTTCACAAACCACTGTTTTCCAGGTGATGTGTTCACTGAAACATTGCCAGACTCCATCTGGTATTTCGATACATTTGTATTTGGGTCAGCGGTGTAACTGTTTTTTTTTTTTTCTAGCCTGAATGTATAGTTCTTCTCACCTCTTACTTAATGGAGGACCTTCACTTAACACCTTTCCTAGCTGGTACTGTAGCTCTGCCAACGTGGATACCCTTCTTGAGAGGAGCAAAATGAACCGCAGACAGCTGTTTAAGCCCCGTCCAGGCTGGCATGACAGGTACAGACTCAGCAGTTAGCAGCTGAAACAAGCCTGCAACCTTCATTTTGGGGTCAGACTGCAGCAACTCTGAAACTGATGGGAGTGCCTTCTCACAGTGAACGGGCCGTCCCTCCTTAACCTTAAATCTATTACACCCTGGGAGATGAGCAGCCAATCAGCATTGCTCAAGCACCAGGCTGAGAAACAGCAGAAAGCAAGTACCTTTCGAGAAGAAACGAGACATCTTTTCTTTGTAGATCTTGAAGTCGGTCTCCAGGAAGACACAGAAAATGACGCGATCGATCTGTGAACACACAAGAGAGATCCCTGCATCATCACAGTTATCATCAGATAACAAATAATTTAGTTAACACCTCATTATTTGTGGCTAAATTGGATTGAGGTTGCTCAACTCAGCTTATTTCATTTTCACAATAGACATTCAATGTTAGTTTAATACAAGTAGTAACTGATTGAGTGGTATTAGGGCAGATCATTCTGCTGTAAAGGAATAAAGTAGTGCTACAGACATGATATCACTTAACATGCATGTGAGAAGTTAAACCTGAGCCCATGTAAGTACATTACAGGGTACGTGGTGCAGTCTGGGTCACTTGAACCTCACCATCCTCCTTAATAATTTTATGACTTGTGGTTTCTCTGGCCCGGTCTAATTTAATTGTCCTATTTCCTGCTTGTTAGGGGAAGATTCCTTTTAATTATACCAGGTCAGGTGCTGGATGAGGGCCATTACAAATGAGACTCAATGGTATCTTTGAAAACCTAGGAGCAGGCGAATTAAGAAGGTCAAAGTGACAGCTCAAAGAGGGGTATTGATACAACTGGAAAGTCTGTGCTTTCAGCTGCCATTACGATGGAGTCCCGCTGGTGACGTCCAATATTTGTTTTCTCCTTCCAGGGAATAACAAACGTACCAAAACTTAATCTAATAATTGGGCACAGTGATGATTTCCTCACATAGGACCACCCAAAACACGCTCACTTCACTTAAACCCACTTCTTTGGACATTGCAGTATCACAACGTTACACAACATTCTTTTTTTAAGCTGTAGGGTGTTAAAGTCAGCAATATTTTTTAGATCCTTTGTTGCCACCATAATACCCCAATAATATGATAACCAGTGAAATGGGTATTAAGTGAGACTGAGGCATCTGTGCTTCTGAAAGAATATCCAGCAGTTTGATCTGAATGTGAAGGGGGGGGGGGGTGCGCTCTCTTTTCCTCGCTTGTGATTATGTTTACTCATGTGTTAGTATCCTTCCCTCTCTATAGCCCTAGGCATACGCGCCCAAACCACACAGGGGATGATATTTTACTCAGCGGGACAAAAGAAAATTGCCCCCCATATATTGCAATTTCATGAAACAGGCAAGTGATGCCCACCTCCGCAATCTGCAATAGAAGTTATGCACATGCAGACAAAAGCACAACCTTTGAAAATGGCTACTGCACGGCTGATTAGCACATACACACGCATTTAAAATCTAACACAGAATCTCTAGTGGGTAAACAGACAAGCATTGTCAGGGTTTCTGCAGTTTAGCCTGGCTGAGTTTGTCCCCTATTTCCCAAGGCTTTTATCCAAAACACGTGGCATCTCTCACTGCTGTAATAATACTACATATTCTATATAAGCCACATAAGGACCCCCACCACTGGGAGAATGCTTAAACTTTGAATCCACTGAGAGATGAGAGAAGTATGAAATTCAAGTCCTGCCTTTAGAGTACGGTAGATTTTCATATGGGGGACGGGGGGGAGGGGAGGGGTGGGTGGTTTTGTGTCCATCACAGAATGGCCACTTCCCTCCAACCCAGCAGAAAGGGGGGGGGGGGGTCACTGTGGGGCTCAGCTTCTCAGGAGATGACATTGTGAGATGTGTCTGGGCCTAGCAGAAGCAAGCCAGAAACTTCCGGTCTGCAGGAGGGTGGAGTTCATAACGGCGTGGATGTTTTAAAGAGGCCCATAAATATGACAGGCGGGAAATGGGCACACATCTGTGGCTCATTGCGAATTCCATTGTGGACCTGTGCACCGATACGTCTGGCAAAAGCTCAGCACTAGCAGCGCAGCAAAGCTGGAGAGAGAGACCGGCCATCTGTGTTACTACAGGCGCCGTGAATCGTAACCCTTAATCAGTGCAAATCTGGTGGATGCCTTGCCATTAGAATAGTGCTTTTAGCAGAAATATCTGAAGAGTTTTGTTGACATTGATTCCATGCCTCACGCCTCCCAAGCCTTCACTCCCACTAAGCGGCCCCATACATTTGTTTTAGTGCTGTTAAGTAGAGCATGTTTATATTATCTACATGTAGAATATACATTCCCATATTTCCTCAAAATGTAATGTTGTCTATAGTGATAAACAAACAGTGAATTGGAGAGATTTGTGAGCTCCCCTCCACCGGTGAGACAAATGGTACCTCCCCCCACACTTATAAACAAATCGATGGGCTGGCATTGCTCGGTGGTGGGTCCGAGCACCAGTGTTACTCTCCTGTGATGAATGGATGTTGAGCTGATCCTGACCCTCCTCTTAAATCCGTGATATAAGTGCAGCAGCCCACTCTAGAAACCTCAAACACTCCCAGGAGCTCCAAAGGCTAAACCTGTCTTCCGACCCATACAAATGTCACTGGACAGAGACAACGGCAATTTCCTGCTCACAGAGCAGAGCTCAGATTCTCCTTGCGAGGATTCGTAGGGAAAGCAGACAGAAACTATCAAACCGGGAACTTCTTAAGCGCTGTTATGCTTGGAGTGAGAAAGTGCCCAGTGTGGAGTAGCCGTTAAGGTTACACACAAGCTATGGACAGACACATAGTGATGCGGCACACTTACTGCGCCCGCAGCCCTCACCGGGGACAGGATCTTCCAGAGCAGCTGCTCGTGTCCATTGGATGCTGCTGCCACTATGGCCGTATTGCGTGTGCGCAGTTCGGCGAGGAGCTCACGAAAAACGAGCAAAGAGACTTCGTTCCTCATGTTAATTATCATGCTTATTTGCATATTAAATATTTACGCTCGGGGATGTAACTGTTCGGTGCTGTGTTTCGCGTTCATTTTCTCTCTCATTAAACATCCCACCTCAGACATTAATTACTATAATGGCATGCAGCTGTCCTGTATTCCTGTGTTTATTCTCATCTGGAGATTTCAATGTGAGGCCATTCTGATATTTTTTCCACAGGAATGGAATAATCTCACAGGCGCCTCATCCCTGTCAGCTTTGAAGATTTCTCTAACGTCACAGTGCTGTAAACATCCTATAGAATGTCCAACTTGGGGCATGAAACCACGGCCTTGAATACATTTTTTTTTATTACTATGACTACAATTAATGCTGCATGTGTCATCTGGCTTTTATGGTCGAATAAGTGCAATTTTTTATTTTTCTTGGACATTACTACAGCATCACAGAGTCTCCAAAGGCTCAGGAGAACGACAGATGTCGGTTATCATGCCGATGGCGAGGAACCGTGTGTGATGACTGTGCGTTTTATGAGAGCCAAGGTTGGGGAAGTTAATGGAAGAATAATTAGAAAGCTGGAATCGCTGTGTGTTGGGCATCATGGTCGTTACTCATCCCTGATTGGAGGGGATGTTGCCAAAGAGAAGGTGCTAGACTGTGGGGTCTTTCAGCACAGGCGGGTGGGGTCAAAGGGAGCCAGAGGAACAGGAGGCGGCAGAGGCTGCACAGTGATGAAAGCTAGGCATGCGATTGAGGGTTCACTCTGTGGCTCGCTGGAGTTCATTTAAAACAGAGTTGACCGCCATGAGGCACAAAACACTGGTTTTTAGCAGCTCTGTAAGCCTGCAGCAAGATACCTCGCTGTTAAAGCTGACAAACCTCCAGCTGACTATAACAAGTGAGCCGAAAGTGCAAGCAGACTCCGTTTTCATTATTTTTTTTTGACTTGGTTGAGGAGACGGCGAAGCGGGACCCCAGAAAAGCGTGTCCTGCTAATCTGAGAGCGGTTTGGCACAGTAACCCACGGCCGCATATGCGACATGATTGCATCTTGAACCCAAATTATCGGCAGAGTGCTCACCAGCCGGAGAAGGGGAGCATCCACAATGAACAGAGAGGTCTGGTAACAGATGATCCATCATCACTGGGCACCCAAGCTTGTAATTACATTCAGGGCACTGCCAGAACTCTGACACAGTGGAGCCATGCACACACGCACAGGATTGTAATTATATCTTTGTGGGGACTCTCCATTCATTTCTATGGGGAAAGCTTTAATCCCAACATCGCAACCTTATCCACTACCCAGCCCAAACCTTAACCATAAGTAACCAAACAAAATACGAGACATTTGGCATTTTTTGATTGTAGATCAGAAAAATGGTCCCCACAATGTAAAAAAAAAAAAAACAGGATTTTATCACATTGTGAGGTACATTTGGTCCTCAATATGTAATGTAAACATAATCCACTCACACACACAATCACACAACGTCTGACACATTACCATGAATCAAAAAAATATTACAATATGCTGCATCTGCACACGTCTGATTGCTTTTATGGGTCTGTCAACTGTAGATAGTCCAATGACGACACACTCCAGCAAGATGCCATTTCACTTACTGCCTAAATGAAAATGCAGGACAAAGGCAAAATTGTGTTAAAAAAAATCTGATCGGTGTTATGATGAACGAAACGCTTGAAAATGTAAATGATCACACAAAGGAAAGTAAGAATAAGCCAGCAGAGAATGGATTTTTTAATGTATGTTATCCTAAGTGAGCTTTAAAAATACATAATGCAGAGAATGCAGCATTATATAGGAAAATAAAACAGAAGATGACCCAGAAAGATTAGCAGTTAATTTGATAAAAAGTATTCACTATAGAGCTCATTTAAAATTCATGCCAAGCACTGCAGCTGTAATAAAGGGCATATGAACTCCAGTCTGATGCGCGTTCAGAAACCATCAGGCCTAAATAAAAGAGAAAGCCTGCATTCTCCCAGGCGCTCAGCAAAGTCGAAGCAAAGCAATGGTGCCTGCAGGGCCCCCGCCGAGAGTCAGGCGGCCCTTTTCCAGCTCTGATTATGGGCGTAATTACACACACCTGAGCCTGCACCACATGAGCGGAGAGTAATTAAAAGGCCCTGAACATGGGGGGGCACAGAACTCATGGGGAGCGGGGGAGAGGGATGGCACGCCTAGCAGAGGTGCGTGAGGCACTGCTGATGGCGAGGACACCGACTGGAGGAGAACGGCATACAAACGGGAGCTGATTCTTCAGAGGGCAACGACGTGATGCCCCAAGTGCCGCAATAACGGATTGGCTTAAACGGAAGAGACAGCACTAAATATATCCTACACGCATCTCCATGTGTTCTTGTACTTCGCCTTTGCGGCCTGTCTGCAATTTATGTTGCACAGTACATAGCATGTGAACTATATCATCTAGTCCAGGGGTTTCCAACTCCGGTCCTGGAGGGCTACTATCCAGTAGGTTTTCTATCCTACCTGGCTTCTGATGAGCCACACCTGTTCTCAGGTAAATTCCAGGAGCAGGTGTGGCTCATCAGAAGGCAAGTGGGACAGAAAACCTACTGGATAGTAGCTCTCCAGGACCGGAGTTGGAGACCCCTGATCTAGTCAATATGCAAATGTTAGTACGTCATAGTATATTGTTCGACAAATGTGTAAATGTAGCACCCTGAGGCTCAGGGAGACGATATTTCATCCCGGATGTAAACATGCATATTGATGGACAGAGAACACAGATCTCTTGAATCGTGAATCAGCTCATTGCTAACAATTAGGGCCGATAAGATTCACTGATTCGCATCAGTGCACCGGCATAAAAGTTCACGATGCATTGGCTTTGATTAAAAACCAGATCCCAGATTTGGGATGAACTCAGGATGCATCTAGAATTCCTAGCATCATTGTATACATCGGAAAAATCTAATTAGGTAAAATATCATTTTTAGTAGAGGCCCTATGCCTTTATTATTTAGAAATGTGACAAATTATTTGACCAATAATTTTATATTTATACTGAATCCCCCTCTCTAAACTGTTTCTGAAGCACGCTCTCCCATCTCAGTTTGTCAGCAGTGGAAAACCTATCTATTCTATCACACTGAACTGCAGTGTCGCATTCTTTTGAATTGCACTGCATTGTGTTGAACCACTGGCAAGATTTCGGGATGTGTAAAAAGCATCGGCCTCACTAACGGGGATGCACATTCCTACTAACAATACACCAGTGGTATGGGAGTGTCACTGACTGTGCTAAGTACTGGCCAATCAGCTGGCCAAGACTGCAACAACACCATTATGTTGGTTTTTGTGTTACAAGCATAAAAACAATATATGTTGCTGCATTTCATAAGCTTTGTACTGGACTCTACTGTATTTTCTATGAGTAATAGAAAGTCCCACCTGTAACATTCTTGTAATGATGAGGACCCAGGGAATAAATTATGCAACAGTAAGTCTTGCACTTCTGTACACTGTAATGGTTTTAAAACATTTTTTTTTCCAGAGCTGTGGATAATGGTGTCTGGCCATTAAATAATTACAATAATTGCCTGTAAGTTTATAATAATCCCTTTAGGAGGATTAGCATAAAGAACAAAAAATACACACCCCCCTCCTCGACCACCACCACCACCAGCAGAGTGAAGACACATTAATGGAAGAATATTACATGCCCATATAAAATTACACTCAATGCTGATAGTTTTAGGGAGGAGATGCTGACTGCCGATTTTAGTCTGATGGGATTTTTAACCAAGCACTGGGAATCACAAATGCAGCCTGTGCATCTGACTGCTGGTCTAGCTTCTGTTTTACAGTCCAAACAGAAAATCCATCGATTTGAGAATTAAGGAGAGAATGTTTTAAAATGGCGTTCCTCGAGAGGATAATAATGTACTGTATAAGGAAGCATCATTCATACCAAGCAAAGTAAGCAATCAATAGATAAATATTTAATATTTATTCATATCGATTGGACTTTGTCATCTCACCAATGGACCATTACTCCATTTCTAATTATTAAAAATTTATATCATTACAACAACACAGAACGATCACTCCTTAATTCCATTTCAAATGCTAATATCCTGAGTAAACGGATTCATTAATCTCCGCCGTCAAATTAGCAAAGGCTTAAAACACTATTCTTGCCGGTAAGTATATTGTGAAACCGGTCCCTACATCAGGGCGTGGCCATCTGCCGTCGCATATCACATAACTGCAGTTCTGTCCAGGGGCCACATCTGAGAAGGAGAAGAAGCTTTGTGACAGGGACTGGCTGGAGACACACGCCTGTAATCAGGAACATCGGGCCTCGTGAACGCGAGGTGCCCAAGCGACAGCAAGCCCTTCATCATTTCAAAGTCCACCTAACAAAAGCTCACCACTTAGAACAAAAATACTTTAATCTGGAAATCAAAAGGTGGCCAGGAAACATTCTGGAAGCCATTCCTGTGCTCTGCAGTACTACAAAGCATGGAAGACTAAAAGCCTTCATTCTTTCATGGTTCGGCCATAAGAAGGATCGCTTAATGTTGAGGAGAAGTACGATTCTAGAGACGCTTGTGTATATATTCCTATGCTACAGATGCCCTTATTCTACACTGGGAGACAAACAAACATCGCTGAAGAATCTGTGAGTTTATTAAGTAAACTAATGACGTATGTCTGAAGATGCCAGCTTGTATGCTGAATGTTATCAGGTCAGGTCCCTAAATGCACCTGCACCTATTGCAGATACTACCTTACATAAGGTATAGAATGGAAATAACTTCTCTGAAATAAATGGATAAAACTGAAAGCTGCTTTGAAAAGGGTTAGTATCGCTTTAACTTTGAAGTCTTTTTTAAGTCTGCCAGCATTTGAGTTATTTTTTGAAACACTACGGATTGTAAACAAAGTAAATAGCCTTTCAATCACACACACACA
>JAODLC010000065.1:6434262-6479054 GCA_026781145.1 Hippopotamyrus pictus | reverse complement strand
GAGCTGCTGAGCCTTTAACACAGAATAGGGAGAATCTGTGAAACCTTCCTCTATCGGTGGATTTCATCTGCACTCCTCCCTCGCCGCTCTCCCTCGCCGTTCTCCCTCACCGCTCTCCCTCACCGTTCTCCCTCACCGTTCTCCCTCGCCGCTCTCCCTCACCGTTCTCCCTCACCATTCTCCTTCACTACTCTCCCTCACCGCTCTCCCTCACCGTTCTCCCTCGCAGATCGTGCATGATAATCACCCCTCCCCTGTATGCCCGGCCGGATGCCCCGGAGAGGCGTGCACGGCTTTGCTCGAGGCGACTTGAAGCTGCAGTCATCATTTGGGAGTGATAAGGCACTGCATCCTGGGCACTGGGCTGTCCCGCCTGCTGCCGGCTCTGTGCACACAGGAGGTAAAGCTGCACCACAGTGTCGAGTACCCCTCCCCATGTCACAGCCAGGAAGGACGATGGACGCCGAGGGCTGCGAACACAACGCTGTGTCTTTGGGATGGGGAAGCACAGTATTTGCCGTTTAATTCCACTGGCTGTAACAGACTGGATTGGGTGGATGTGTATTACAACACAACGGAGAGCAGGAGTGCTGGAGGAGCAGCCAAACAAGCCTGCTGCTCAGTTGAGGGTCACTGCAACTCACTGCCTCACGTGCAGCTGCAGTGAACCAGTGAATTACAGGATGTCAGGAACTAATGGGGCTGGGGGGTCCTGAGGCCAAAAAACAGATGTCATCACCCCATGAAGCAGCTTCTCTAACCTAAGCATAAAGCTAAATCATTTTGTTTTTGTTTTTTTTCCAAATCCTACTCCATTTTCCTTTTACATAGATCAGTGGCCCTTTTTACATTAATCCATTTTAACTGTCAGCATTTGCAAAACTATAAATCTGTTTTAACAAATGAAGAGAGCCAATGATTAATATCAGCATTTTATGGGAATAATCAGCATGTTATACCCCGATCATGTGACCTTCCCACCCACTACACTCCCCAGGCCACTCCCTTCAACCCCAAGCTGCACATTCTAATGCAGATACTGAAAATAAGCATCTCTGCCGCATACTTCATATTTCTCTGCCCGCTGTAACAGCCTATAGCCTCCTGCTGGCTCACCTTCCCCTTGGACTCCTCCCTTGAGCAGTCCAGGGCACTGCAGTGAGAGGAGTTTCAGGGTCAGCTGAGTTGTAACACATTCCTCTTGTCCCAAATCCCTTCATTGACTGCCCACTGAGTCGCATTAAATGTCAAGTTGAATAACTGGTGTGCTTGTACTCACGCACTCCAGACCGCGCTTATCTCTGCAGCGCTGTGGGTCTGAGTGATCCCGCTTTGTCTGTGCATTCTCAAAGAGTTCTCCGTGACGGACCCAAGGATTCGGCCAAGATTCCCTCCAAACCCAATGACTCCTGGCAGGAATCGCTCACAAAATCACGGTGCAAATGTTCCTCCTCTTACTACTTCCCCGCATTTCTGCCTGTCTCCACATGTGGGTTACAGCATAAACTGAAGAGAAATCTGTTCGATATCAGCACTTTTGAAGGACAGCCAATTACATGTAGATCCTGCTATATGTCAGACAACTCCCAATCAAGGGGATACAGATTATACATTTAAACATAGCTATCAAGAAAATGTTCTATTCTTCCCTTACCTATAAATGTTTAGATTCAGCTGTAGAGGGACACTGCTAGAGTGCCCCCAAGATCTGGTGGTTGGATCATAAGATTTATATTTTGGGCTGAAAAATAACAGAAAAGTAATGGAAGTAGTAAAACTTTAAACATGAATTATGCTCGTCTGTTTTGACTTCTTTCGTCCATTAAAACTAGGGAGGATGTACACATGATAAAGTTGTAAAACGTTGAGTAACGAGAGGCAGAAAATGGACTTTGGTGCTTCTCTGATGCCTCTCAAACTGGGCTGGGGGCATTTAAAGATCACAGGCCAGGCCTTCAGGACAGCGTTTCCTCCTTCACATCTGAATCGTCCTCAGAAGGCATCTGCCTTCCCACAGCTAGAGCCGAGATCTGAAGGCAAGGGGCAGGACAGCCTCGGGCGATTTGTGTAAAGTTTCCGGTAAGGCGTGGATTTGTCTATTAAAAATAGAATAATCCAGGTCAAAGGAATACATATTCTGTGGAAAGGAAAAGCGTCCTGGAAGAGGATCCCCCACACAACGCTGACATATCACACAACGCTGCGGAGAAATCAAACTTACAGCAACCCAGGGATTTATGCTGAATATTTCACCTTGAAAATGCAAGAACAACTACAACAACCACCAAGTTTCTTGCACATAAAAGCAATATCTCAGATCCTCCTCATGCTGTTTTTGCTCAATGTAAAGCTCGGTCACGAGTCATTTCCCTAAGCTGAGGGTAAAGCTGAAATATATGTTGTGCCGCGGAACAGCTCCTACAGTTCTTGGATATTAAAGCATTGCTCTGCCCTGAGTAGAACCAGCTCAAATGAAGGAGGGGCTCCATCTCCCCAGCGGAGCCTGTCTCAAGGCCAAGCGTGGATGGGATTGTCGGATGCGAGCAGATAAATTGAGGGGACCCCTGAAAGCGGGCCAAGCCTCAAGAACACAAGGAGAAGGAGCCGGCTCTTCTGAGCGCATGGCATTTTAATGCGACTCGCTTGTTCCTGCTCCCAGTTTACTGCGGCAGAGATCTGCATATGCTCTATAATATCTCAACTTAGCTCCTGGCTTCTGCCTGACAGCTAATAATACACTGGAATCATAGGACCGCGTTGTGCCACCGGGGTCGTGGCCCGGCCCCACAATGCGGATTATTTCCCTGAATCTTACGAGATTTACTCAAACATGCAATTTCTTCCATACAGTTTAATTTGGGGGGAAGCGGAGGGGAGGGGGCAACAGAAAACTCATTAAACTGCATTCAACTTGCACGCATCCTTTGGTAAATCTATTACCCGCTCGTTTTTATGAGGGTGTATAAGCGCCAACTGGAGGCAAACACGACGCCATCTGAAATAATAACTGTTATTATATCTGCAGTCTCTTCAGTCCAATGGCGGAAATAATTGGGACTTAAAGTCTTAAAATGTAAGCGATTTGCAAAAAGTTGCCCATGTTCCCTGAGGAATCCGCAGACAGATTTAGTGGGGAGAGCAGCTGTACACAGGTATTCAGACCCTCATCTAATGCAGGCGCCGTATTCAGGCCGCGCCTCAGCATTTAAAGTCTGATGAGAGATACGCATCACATTTCATTTTCTGGCTTGCAGAAAGGTCACTTAATTTCCAAAAGCTTGACTGTCTTTCATACGAAAAGGGCCGTTGCAGCTTCACCCAGCCGGCAGGATCCTTGCCAGGAGATTTTAAACTTCGCCAGACCCTTTTTATCCACGGTGCACATGCCAAGTGAAAAAGAACATTTTATGTGCCATATAGGAGATTTTAGTATTAACCATATTAAAGGTCTCTCCTGACAATTGGGTTCCTAGAACAAAGACCTAATGTAACCGTTATGAAGTTCATCTTGCAGAGTAACATAGCAGCGGCACCCAGTGGGGCAGTTGTAGATGGAGAGCAGGAAAGCAGTGATTTGATCTTATGAAAAGTAGATCTTTATTACTGTCAGCGCCATCACCCTGTGTCCTTTCTCCAGACACTGTTTGCCTTGTAGAGCCCCCAAGGCAAAGGCACAAAGACAGATGAAGAACACGATATTCAGTCCAATTACCATGGAAATTCACTCGTAGTGCTTGTAAGCCTTTTAACAGAGGGTCACAAATCAAACGGAATTCTGGAGGGTACACCAGAGCTGCCCATGTTCTTGCTTTTTCTCAGTACACATGACCATCCAGTGCGTCCAATCAATGAAGGAATATATAAACTGTTCGTATAGAATTTGCCAGCTCGATTCAATTGTTTTGTTGGTATAAAATGAGGGTTTTTGACCATAACATACGAGTACATGCTGAGTTCTCTACCAGGACAGAGGACATTTCTACAATAACATGTCCCTGAACTTGCTGTTCACTTCATCACTGATAGCTAAGCCGCTAGAATTGCTGAAAGAGCTTCCAGAAGTTTCTGCAGTGCACTTTCTGTCATCGGGGCATGCTACAGTTTTGCACACACTCAGTGTCTTTAATTCCCTGGAGCAAAGCTTCCAGAAACACCCAGCTATCTAATGGTGAAAAATGGAGGTCCTCCCCCTCAGTCACACACCATATCCCCAGGCGAGACCGCTTTGGGCAGGCCCGTCACTTCCCACCCCATGGGTTCCTGGGGGAGGGGGAGGCGGGGGCTGAAAGTGGTGGTGGTTCAGGGGCTTTTTTGAGAGCAGAGCCATTTTCCTTCTGAATCCCTAACACCCTTCATACCTATCGATGGACTAATCTGCAAACTTCAGCTGCTAACCAATATTCCTGCTGGAGCGATTTGTGTGGCCCGGAAATGGCAGCAAGAAGAGCGATGCTGATAAGTGAGGCAGGCAAAGAGGGAGTGCCATAAAGAATGAGGCATGTTAAAATAGGAAGGTAAGACGGGAGAGGAGCATACAAAGCATAACCCATACAGCCCACAACAGACACCCGCAGCTCAGCTCCTTTTAAGAAGTAAAACTCATAAGCATATTTTTACTTCCACAGGCTCACCTGAGAACAAACACGTTGCCTCAATTTACTGCACTAAGGCTTTTGCAGCCTTGCATGCAGAAAGAGGCTATTGCTGAAACGAAACCTCTCTGTCGGATCCAGATTTTCCCAGATCGTCGCATCACTGGTTGCAGCGTTGAGGACACAGTTTGTCGGCAGTAAACCTGATTTGGCCACCGGTTTTCTTCAGACATCACAGATTCCTGTTCATTTGGAGAAGTCACCCTCGCGTGGATGACTGTATTCACCTTTGACATATTCTGGCCCGAAACGCCATGGCTGGGATGACTGGTGGAAAATGGAAAAACAGAGAATTTCCATTTTCAACTTGGCTGAATAGTGTTGTGTTGTATCTAAGCAAGGGATCCCGCAGAGTGAAGCCTACACACACCTACACGTTTTGCATTACCTTGCCGCTTTGCATGCTGGGAGTGTCCCAAGATTCAGCTTTCCATGGCTCAAATCAGAACACGAGCTGTTATGGGTGTGTTATGAGCGCCCCCTCAAAAATTCATCATAGCTGGGTGTTGAAAGCTCATCATTTTCACATCTGGTGCCCCCCATGATCCGGCCAATCAAAAGGAATTCCCAGGGTCACACTACCAAGAGCAAGGGCTATAAACAGGGGTGCTACTAAAGATTTTGGGCCCCATTAAAGCTTAGCACATTGGACCCCGACTCTAGACCAATCCAATAATGATTCAGATCTTTTTGGGTATCTGTCACTCTTGGAATCATCCCAATCCCCCACCGCCCTTTACGACACCCTTGCTTGTATGACTAATTAATGATGGGATAAAATAGAGCTTTATGCAGCTGTTTAAGCACACCATCACAGGACAGCTTAATAAAGTTTATCGGAGTTTCGGTATGCCACAAAGCTGATGAAATGCTAGCTTTTTCTGTACTGCAGTTGTTAAAACTACGGTAAACAGGGTCATCCGCTATTTTCAAAGTGATTCATGTATTCAGGGCGTTAATTAACGTTCGTAATAAATACACAGTCTTAAAGGAGTGTCGTGAGACTAATTACAGCAGCTTCGGAGAACGGGCCCGGCAAGGCGTCCCTACACGGGGGGGACAGGAAGAGAAACGCTAGAGCACACATGCGGCAGAGCGTGGACGAATGGAAATATGTGGAAACCCACAGAGGGAAAACCACAGACTTACTCAATACCTTGAGTATCCATAAGTGGGACCCCTGTTCATATATCAGTGGTGATATAATTTAGTGCAATTTATCTTTACCTGGCAATTTGCCAGTGAAAACAGTGTCTGGATGTCTGAGGAGAGTGGAAGAACAACAGGGTGGTAGCTCAGGTTCAGGATAGCCTTCTGACAAACTGCCCCTGAGCTAACGATCATCCTCAGGACCAACACACAGGCTCAGGCACACGCTGTCAATACACTGATCTCAAAGCACTTCCTGTCAGCCATACTGATGTATGTTCAATCAAGACCTACTCTATACAAAGGGTGTATTTACATCAGTTCACACTGTCTGCCTTTATAACATACCCTTATCCCTTTGACTTTTAGCATATTTTAGTTGGACTTTAGTTTTTTGTTATTTAGTGCTTTGTGCTACTAGAAACAAATACACCACGTCAAACTCTTTGTTTGCATGCATACCTGGCTAATAAAACTGATCACTTGGTACAAATAGTATATGACTTAAAAACACATGGACACACACACACACACACATGTTGCTCTACCTATCTAAATGGGGACCGTCCATTCATTTCTATTGGAAAAACCCTAATCCCAATCACGACACCTTTAACCTCTACCCATCCCTAACCTTAACCATAAGTAACCAACCCAAATACAAGACTTGACATTTTTAGTTTTTTTTACTGCAGTCACACATCAAGCATGCATCCCACAGCATCAAAACAACAGGTTTGTATCACATTTGAGTAATATGTATATAACCCCCTCCCACACACACACACACACACACACATACACAGCCAAAGGCACACATAACAGTCAAAACAAAAAACAGAGCAAAAAAGCCCTCAGTACAGGTGGAACATGGAGGGGAAAAATGCCGTTTGATCCCCTTCACTCCTGGAAATGTATTCTTTCATTACACTTCTGAGATGTGGTGATTTGACCTTTCAGAATCACTTATTTAGACCTCTGTGGCATGTTGGAGCACTCCAAGAAAAATGTCCAAGAATTAGCTTATTTTTCCTTGCATAGCTATTGTTGAAAGGGCCAGAATAATGTGCATTTACATCTGAAATTCATGCCTATTTCAGCCTTTAGTGTTACATCTCCTCACCTCCTTTAAAGGTCTAAATATTTCTCTTTATCCTTGGCGCCTCCTAGCATTATGTACTCCCCAATGGATCAAAACATTTAGCTTAATCAGTCATTTGAAAAAAGGAGACAAAACAGCCGTTAATCACAGAGTGGCAAAGCTCTGAATACATGGATAATAACATTAAATTAAAGTACGGATGTCATGAGGTAGGGCGCAGGCAGGTGACCAGCCCATTAATTCACTTCACCAGTGGCTTAACACCAAATACCTGAGGTCTGGTTCTGTTTGAAGGCCCAAACCCTGAACCCAAACCCCCATTTCAGGACCAACACCCATTTTCCTTCCCCGTGTTGCTGTTGTGCTGAAGCCAAAAGGGGCTGTCATTTATCATCACTCTTCTCCACTGTCTGGTCAAAATATATGCCTTTCCAGTCGCTCCTTCCTCCCATCCTCACTGTTCCTTACATCATCCCACCTGGCATCTGTAGTTTGTCATGCGTCCTTGGGATGTTAGAGAAAATATATCTATACCCACAGGAATCACCAAGACAGCAAGAATTCAACCTGAGAACATTCCCAGAAAGCAACCCATAAAGGATGCATACAGTATCCCAGAATCATTGGTATGCATAAGTACTTACTCAGGATAGGGTCACCGTAAGCCTTAGAGCCTCTCCCCAAAAACAGAGGATGTATTGAAGGGGAAGGATGCGAGTCTGCAGGGCACACACTTTCAATCAAACGATTCAATTCGCAGGGCACGATTCAATAGGATTCAAACACCAATCCGGATTGTGTGAGGCCGCAATGCTCACTACAGAACCGCCATGTTGTGCATTAATTGCACCGCAAAAACTATTATACCCAAAATTTCTATTCTCCCTCAGGTCAAATATTTGCCCTCCCTGTCTGATATTTAGCTTTTGTAGCACCCTCAGGATTTCAAGAAAAAAACTCCATCTTTTCACTAGTGCTAATAAAATCCCTCCCTCTGTCTCATGCCGACAAGTGTCGAAAATTAAAAAACACTAATTACACCAGGTAGAGGCAGACCCATTTGCTGGGTAATTTTTCCTCACAATTAACTTGGGTGCAGGAGCCAGATCTGAGCAGATGTGCATTCAGGCCCCTATGTTTCATTCTCGGGGGCCATGGGTCATGCCAGGGCTGATGTAACCAGGGCCCCAGGCACGACAATCTCAAGGTTTCTACTGACAGCCTACGCAGTCCTGCTGCACTCAGAGCCCCATAGACCCTGCTCTTCGATGACTTCTGGGTCCTGCTTGTAATGGCTTGGTTTTCTGGGAGAAGAGGATCACGGCTGTAAGTCATCACCCTGTGGTGTGTGCACGAAGGTGAAGATAGCACGGCACAAACAAACGCAAGTGCACCACAGAGTAAATGCGAGCTGCTTGGATGGGAAAGGTCTCCACTGCGACGCGGCAAGCTGTCTGCTACACTCACGCCCCCTTCCACCAGGTGTCATTTATCAGACGACGGCGAGACGTGGGCTTGTCTGCGTTCCCCTGCTCTCCACCTCGCTTTTATCTCAGCATGCAGCAAACCTGCAACTGTTTACACGAACGAATGATCGCTCAGTTGGCAATACAGACATATTTCGCTCTCATTCATCTATCTCCTCTGGCAATCTTGCGCAAATATATTTTTGATGGGATAACAATGCCAATTCCACAAAAAAAAAATAAAGCTTCTGGAAATATTAATACACGGCAGCTGGATATCACAGAATGACGACTACCTCCAACTCAGACATCGCTAACTTCAACCTAACTCCCGAGTTTCCACCGGATTAGACAGAACTGAGCTGAGAACAAACCAAAAATGGCTCTGCTCCTCTATTCCCCTCCTTCGCGGGCCCGATTTCTGGCCCCCGGTCAGACTCCACGGCCGGCAACATCCGCCTCGCCTACCTGAAGACCTTCAAAGCACGACGCGCACTTCCTCAGGGTGCTCTCTGCCAAACCATCTGCTTCCTTTACACATGGCGGGTCACGCGCTGTCGTGCAGCGGGGCCGGGGCAGATTAAAAACGCAGCACGGGGCCCGTTGTTGGCAAACAGGAATCGGCATGCTTCGATCTTTCCCTGCAATGTTCAGTCGCCGTGCTCAGTCACAGTTGATGGATGACACGCCTAAAACTATCGCAGTTTAAACTGCTGTACTGAGCGAAGACAGCATCTAACAGCTGACCCAATTGGGAGCCCATCTGCTCATCTTTTGACCCAAATTGCACCCCCTGGACTGCGCTCTGCTACGGAGTCCTAATAGCATTTCATGCTGCCGAAACGGCCACCCCCGGATGGCTCGCGAACCTGTGCCCAGCACCCCGCCAGCCGGATGCTTCTCCTCCATTCAGGCGCCCCCACCACCCTTTCACCATTCCTCCCTCCCCCACCCCCTACTCCACCCACGGCATCATTCTGAATGAGCGATGCCAGACCACGACGACAGAATCGGAAGGCGTGCGGTGGGGTCAGAGGCAGGTGGTGGGAGATGCCTCTGGACCAGCTTTCCTCCCCCCCCCCCACTTTTTACCCCACTTGCTTCAGCTCAGACGCTCTTCCCACCTGTCAGACTAAACACGTCCCTCCTTGATCTTTAAGAGCTGCACAGGACTTCAGCCTATCACGCTCCATCCAGATATTTTCCAGCCACTTATCCAGCTGTTTATAGTAAGCTAGATAACACAGCGCCGTTTCAGGGATCCTGCAGAGAATACATTAAGCTACTCGTAAGTGACATCATAAAAAAAAAAATTTAAACAAAAGGAATGCAGAAAAGCATTGAAGGCTGAATTAGTCAAAACACATGCACATGCTTTAAAGTAAGCTAAATATTTGGGAATCCCGTTCGGGTTCCCAGCAGACCCCAGCATGCCGATGGTGTATCTTCCCACACCCACTGGTAGGTGCACACATTTCTGAGAGCCTATGATCCCTTCAGGATTTTAATTAGACACTGGATAAACATTGATACAGTGTCTTTATGGGAGAGAAGCATAACCACTCTCATTTTAATTACATGGTTTATGATCAAATTAAGCGCAGACCCACTTCAATGGCGAATGAGGAAAGCGTGCGGTGACCACGCCCCCCACAGACAGTGAGGTGCGAGCTCACGTTGCCCTTTCTCTGCGGAAACGGTAAAGCGTTTCGGGAGTCTGGTGGCCGCGGCAAGCCCCCATCGCCAGCCGCGCTCCGAGACGGATCGCTGGGTTACATCTGAAAAGAATTTGCCAGTCGCTCTGCTGATGTCATGGACACAGTCGCTAAAACGTCCAGGGTTACGGCGTACGCGAAAAATCAGCGGCCTGCCAGCTGTCAGGAGACATTTACTGTGGTCCCCGGGGCACCGTGGAGGAAAAAACAAGGGTTCGGAAACCATATGAAAATGATGACGAAACTGCATTGTGTGAAGGACTCAGAAACAAGGATTAAGGTTCAAGCTGCACATGTGTGCAAGACTTCAGGCAGGGCAACTTAGCAGGCAATTAAAGTCCCTTAAAAACCTTATAAAAATGCCATCACATCACAGATTTGCTTAACCTCTTCCAGAACGAGCTGATGGGATCGCCCCCAGTCGGCATAAAAGCCGAAATCGACACAAGATCTTCCTCGGTCAAGGCTGACAGCCAGAGTCCATCCAGTTGATTCTGATTTATTTCTTTACGACCCACAGTTCTTAGTTTGACCCAAGTCTAATCAGTTTTGGAAGAAAACCATACAGAAGTGCTTAAGTCTATGATCGCCCAGACTGATGAGATGAACAGGTAAATTTTTTAATTCCTGAGACATATTGCTTAAAAACTTAGCCCTGCCATATTTTGACTCTAATATTTTCCTTAACGCTGAAACAGGTATCAATAAATCGTATCTTTAAATTCATCAGAGTACAGTAGGGCAGTATTTTTTTTTTCTTCTAGCCCAGGATGGCCCCTGATCTCAGTGATCTGCGCCTCTCACCAGACCCGCAACACGATACCAGGGACCTTATTAAGAGATGTTCTCGTGTTTTACTGGAGCTGGAGATTGCTGCACTGCGCTAAGAGGTGTCTCGCCGTCCGGTGACCCTCGACGCCTTGACCGCTGTGGCTGGGCGTCGTGCTGAGTACCTGGAGACAATCCTGCTTTGGAGATCAGAGACCAAGAGATGGCGCTCCTCCAGGACATACCGGCGACTGTCAGTTTATCAGAAAGAACGATGACTTATTTTCACATTTACCACAAGGTGGACATAGTGTTCACCTCCCTTCTGGGCATCCAAGGAAGACAAAGGTGACACGTGTGAATTTAAATCTGTTGCGATCAGCAGGGTTGACACTGCCGAGGGTGTGAGAGAGGCAAAGTTTAGCAGAAAAGCATCATTTATGCTTTAGATCCGCTGAAGGACACGGGGACACGGCAGCAGGCCGTCAAAGGGACACCCAACCGGATGGACACCACGGGCTATGGCTCACTGACGGAAAACTAAGAAAAATGACAGGCCCCTGCCCCCCAACACCGGGACAGCTGTCTTTAAGGGAGAATCACTGTCAAAAGGCACCTGTAAAAAGAAAAGGGAACAAATGAAACAGAACGAACGCAGCTGGCCTGTCATGTGTTTCCACTCACGCAGCGGCGCCCTGAAGGGGCTCTCCGAGTGGCGCTGTTAGTTAGCGCTCCAGTGCAAATAAATCCCGCCTGTTTCACGTGGCTCATTCGGTGGGCGGTGGGAAGGGAGGGGGGGGTTCAATCAGGCTCCATCAACTGGCATGAATTAGAAGTGAGGATGGGGGGACAGGAGAGAACTTTGTCTCTATTCGTTTCGCCGGCGTTCGCAGCCAGAGTTTAGCAGGGAATCCATAACAGACAAGCACCCATGTGGCGAAGAAAATCCCAACATGCCCCCCTCCACATTTAACCACCTGCTATTTTACACTTTAAAGCCATATTTCCACCTGTCTTATAATTATTAAGATCCCCCTTTTAACTGTAAACCGCAAATAAATATATGCATTACTAAAATTATCTTGGAAATTACTTTTTTCTCCACTGTGTTCTTATAAATCTGATACAAAGTACAGAAATTAGCACCCATGCAATTTTGCTATGCGATTTAAAATGTCAAAAATGGCTAGATGACAAAGTCACAAAGACCAGTGTATCCGGCCTCCATGTATTTACAGATTTAGAATCAACAGGTGGACTTAATCACCCAAAGCTCTTCTGTTATCTGCAACAGAAAAATAAAGTGCTTAGCTTCACAGATTAAGTCTGAGTGCCAACTCTGGCAATATTTCTCCTTTGCTGTTTGGGGACAGACTTTTACTTTGCAATAGACTTTAATACTTTAAATATGCCCTTTAATATATTCCATAATTCCAGCACTTATAATTACCTTAAAAGGCTACAAATAAAGCAGAGGATGTGCAGCTTGTGGAGAAAAACAATTTTACAAGGGAAATTCTGCAGAAAAGAGTAAGGCGGACGGATATACAGTAACTGAAGATTTGAGACGCCATTAAAGTATGTTCTCATTAAACTAGGTGCTTAAGAACTTGTCACAAAAAAGCCCACTCAGATTTTTGACTACCCAGAAAAATAAGTGTAAGTTTAATTATGAATATTCCCATTTTCTGAGCCAACACAGGCATCGGTCTCACTGGCATGCTTATACGCAGAAGACAATTACAAATTCATTCACTTCCTCTAACCAACTGCCTTCAATATTTCATTAACATCAAAGGCCACAATTTCTGATAGACGTCTGAAGGTAGATAAGTATGATGTCCCTAATTGCCTGCAGCTTAGTGAAGTAAATGCAGTGGAAAATAACAAGACCATTTGATCTCGAAGGTCAGAGGCGACTGCAAAAACAACCAAAAAAGGAAAACAACCCCACATCAAATAAATAAATAAACAAACAGAAACCATGCATAGCATCTAAATCATGCCACACAAAGACCTTTAGAATAAAACAGCTTAACAAGTTGACAAACACCTGAACACACTGCTTGGTTACACGTTACCCCTATTTATTATTCTGCATGTCACATATTTACAGAAAACTTATTCGTCATTGCCTGTATCCCTTGCATGGGTGACTGTCTATGTGTGCACGCACGTAACTTCAAAGGCCGATTCTAGACTTTGAATAATTGCTGACATGGATTGTCTTAGACCCAGAATCTGAAGCCAAATACAATGATTATGCTTCTTTTACCCTAAACATTTTAAATTCAATAAATCCCTTATACTGTTTAAATAACAGGAAAGGCCAGAGGCTTAAATAACTTTGTTTCCCTTTTGCAGAGACCCTAATATCATATTTCCAATTTTCAGACTTTTTTTTTTAATAATCTCATTCCCCCCAGGAGCAAATCTACGTTTCACCCAGATTTGTGCTCCACGGACTGACTGCGCTAACACGCACCACATGGGCCTTGGCTGCAGAGAAAGACACGTCATGGCACTTAGGGCAAAAAAAAAGGGAAAATGCATTTGCATCAGTTATCTTGCAGATCAATTTCACACTGTTATTTACCAAAAGAACACATTAAAAATCAATTCACGGATAAGATTGTTATCCTCAAGATAAATATACACTATTCATGAAATTACCGAACAACTTCTGATGGCTGAAGATACTGGCGTACTTAGTAAATCGATATCCTTGTACATGCATGCTACACAGTTTACAATTTTTAAGCTCTACCAGCTCTTCGGATAGAGAGAGAAATAATAATAATAAAAAATATATCCCTGTCACGCCACACAGACACGTCCCAATTACACACTGTTTCAAAATCCATCTAGAATATAATCTTTTTTGCATGGTTATATCCACACAACACACTATCAGTATACTGTAAAAATTAACTGCTGAGCAGCTTTATGAAAGGATTGCAGTAAAACACTGCGCTGGAGTCAACAAAATTATATTTGCTGGGAAGGGCATTAACAGCCAGCGCAAATCAAAAATGCGAACGCATTCGGCATTGCTCGCTGCCCGCCATAGGAAGAAGCGGCACGCGAGCAGGCAGACTCGGAAATGATTCCGTCACGCTGCGCCGGCTGCTAAATCGCAGGGCACGTTAAATGGGGCTCGCCGCGGGTCGCCCTCTCCGTGTCTGCCGGCTCGCTCTCCTCTCTGACGACACGTGAAGGGAGCGCAGCGAGAAAGCGCTAATTAGCAGCAAAACGCGGGGGACGCGCTCCGCCAAGAGTGCCGGCTGATGCGGCAGCGGCTGCACCCCTCCCAGGCAAGCAGGCAGCAAGCTGCGCGGGTAAACCGATCCCCCTTCCCGGCGATGGTGACGATCAGGGGCGCCGGATGTGATTCGGTCGATAAAATGCCAAAACGTCCGGATAAATGAGGGAAAATGAAACGGCATCCGCATCTGCTGCATTCTTTCTTACTAACTCTGGCCGTCATGAAAATTTGTGTTTTGGACAACTGTAACAACTTTCCCCCTCCATTTTTACTGTCAGCTCGGCTGTTTTGCAGTCAGCTTGGCGGCAGGTTCCTTGCTTAACCCACGTTAACCTCTGACTCGGCCGTGACCGCATCCTTCCAGAAGCAGAACATCGCGGGCGCCCGTGCAATTCTAATTTCGCTCGCAATCTGCCAGCCCTTTATGTCTGATGGGTCATTATCATTGTTTAACATCCTGCTTTGCATATCGTCCCTCATTAATTCATCCCAAACCCCAGAGTAATGCTATAAATACTATTCCCAGAGCTGTTTTCTCTGTTTAAAGTTGCAGAATTCTAACGTGGGGCTGTAGCAGTCTAAGCACAGGTCAGAGGCATGATCAAAGACAAAATTTGATAAACTAGTCAGCGGGGCGGTTTATTTCAGCAGTATAGTGGCCAAGTTTAATCACTGTTTTACAACACAAAGCTACAAATGTCACTTATACGCTCTGCCAGGATGCTGCCATGCCAGACAATGACTGAAACAGTTTATAGTTTAGGTCCCATTCTCCCTTGGAGTCTCGCTGCTGGCATTTCCAGCCTTTTCCATCAGTGTTTTGGTAGCGGGCAGACACTGCAGAGATCAGAGCCCTGACATGGGACTTCCTTTAACACATTGTGGTATATGGAGCCCAAAACCACACTGCATTTCACGAAGCTTAACTTACATTATTGATAGCACTTTATTACTTAAAGATGTATTTCCTGGGGGAAGGTACATTTGATCCGTGTGCGCCCCCCCCCCCTTTCCCCCAACTCTGTTTCCAGGACAACAATGAGAGCGGCTACATGGCGTGTGCACACTCCCGCTCTGCCGTGGGGGAGGGGCGTGCCGCTCCTCTTCCCAGTTCTCGTGCGTTTGCTGCGCTGGTACTAAATCACACGGCTGTTAGAAACAGCAGATTTGTGAAACAGGGTTTGGTTAAGGTGCAATTCGGGGATGAAATGTCTGTCTAATGCTCTCCCAATTGCTAACATCTGCAGCTGTTCTACAGACATAGGGTTTGTTATTATAGAACAGTAGGTGGGAGGGCCTGACAGTAAATGGCTACTCTGATATTCGATCTCGGAGGCAGACACGAAACTCAGAGAAAGTAGTACAGGCTCAGTTTGAATCTTACAGTATTCCCCTTCATACTGACATCTATTTGCAAAGAAATAAATACGACAGGTATTAAGGTGTTTGCACTGTGATAATCCATCCGAGGAACTCCACAGTACACTGAAGACATATGGTGCCTTGAGCTTGTAGAATTCATAGTGTGTTCTGTTTATTTGTCATCGACAATACTTTCTGTCCCTTCTATTTTCAGCCTGCGTCACATTTTCAACGTCCTTTTGGTCTCAGCGTGTGATTCCAGATGAAAAGAAAGCCTGTCACAGTCTGTGCCGGCCGTTTACAAGCAGATATAGCTCATCAACTGAAAGTTAGGAGTTAGAGCCAGGAATTACACCTCTCGATGCCAACCTTCATCCGAAGCAGGCGCAGATCTACGAATGAGGTCCGGATGTCAAGCTGTACACAAGTGGACGCAGAAACCTTCTATGAAAACCACACCGAACGGCTGGGTCCTGAAGATTAGAGAATCCCTGGGCAGATAGCACTGACCTATCCATGAACGTATTTAAAGGGCCGAGAGTTTCAGTCTTCAGCCAGAGAATCTAGTTCCACAAGGAGAGGTGAAGATGGGAACCTTAAAAGACAGGGCAGCTGGTATGCGTGAGGGCACTTAGCATGGCGCATCTGTGTGCGATCACATGGACACCCAGGGCCGCACGCATGCATCACACACCGCACATATATATCATAACCTCCCTTTCCAGAATCGACGGTTCCGCGTGCCGTTTTTTTTTCTCTTCGAGCTACATCAATTTGAACTCAGCTGAAGAGGAAGCTTTCATTCGCCTGGCTCAGGTGGAAAGGCAGCGCTGAGAATGCCCACACGGAGTCGGCTGCGTTGGGGGGGGGGGGGCGGCGGGCGGATCCAGCAGATGGGGCATGTGATGGAAAAGCAGAAAGCAGCTTCAGTTACATCCTGCTAAAGAAATCCAGAGATCTGCCAAAGCACTCCACGACCTCCTGCTCTCCATGCAGGAAATCTGCTCACGATCAGCTTTCATCTTCCACGTCTTAAACTCGTTTTGCTCACCATTTATTCACTTGCAAATTTCTCTGTAATTCTTGTTTTTGGAATATTAGTGATGTACCAAAATAATATATTCCTCTGACATTTAAATTATCAAGCTTAACATCATGTCCTTCGGCAAGAGAAAAACTGATCCATAAACATGATGTTCATTCATATTTAGTTATCCGCGCACCCAGTGGAAGGTTACAGTGGACCAATCACCAGCAGTACAGGGCACAAGGCAGGGGACAACCTGAACAGGATGCCAGTCCATCGCAAATCACTTGGAGACACAAATTTATCTAATTGGGTGTTTTTTTCTAGGAGGAAATTTGCCTGAACTGCACACACAAAGAGGCAGGAACTAAGAGCCGGCCACCATCCCTGAAGCTGTGGGGCAGCGGCCATACTCAGTGAGCCACATAAAGTAACACCCCGCTCACCCATAACTGCTATTTATGTACCGCCTTTCCCCAGCTGAAAACATAACCCTTACGTTTGAACTGCATCACTTGTTACGAACCTGTGGCAGGTGGGCATGGCGGGGCACTGTGCAAGCAAGCTGCTCCAGTAATTGGTGAGGCTGGTTAATGACCCCCCCCCCCCCCCCCAACTCCACTCTACTCCACCCCCAGGGTTAAGGGTAGCACATTTACAGCAGGACTGTGCATCAATCCTCAGCTAGGAGCCACTGTGGGCACTCGCCACGATGTGGGTGGCGTTGCTATGCCAAGAACAGAGATGCCATGTGTACCCTGTTCACACCTCTGTGTGCTCTCCCCTTCCACACACACACACACACGAGAACAAGCTGTGACTAAAGAAATGAAGTAACAAAATCTATGGCAGCTAGTTTTCTTTTTAAAAATCCTTTTAATGTGCATCTGAACTAATAATCATACCGACTGTGCAAAATGTCTGGATTTTTTGTTCTGCGTATGTTCTGGGAAACATGCTGAGAAGCTGCCACGTTTTTTCTTTTTTTTTTATGTATGTATATAACCACATGCTCCAAAAGTTGCTGAATTAGTGCATGCAGCCATCTGTGCCAACTGTCTGACCTTCATAGCAATTAAGCTGGAATCGTGTGTATTCAAAATTCAAAGCCGTTTACTCGCTGCTCTTCACAAGATTCACACTAATATAATCAACGCTTTTAGAACCTAAAAGAGCAGTGTTAAGAATTCTTTTTCCACCTCTCTACAGTAACAAACAAAACTGAAATGACCCTGACATTGAAACCCAAGAAAACGCTATCAACCCATAAACTTTAAGAAGCTTTTGTTAGACCTAATATAAATGACCCAATTTAAAAAACAATCCTACAGGAACCAGATAATCACACATTTACAAACTGAGTATGCCGCTGTTTTTAAAGAACAAGTATAATTAGCTAGATTAACAGAACTACCTTTTTCTCCTTAAATATACCAGGTGATATATTTCATTAATAAATTAGATTAAAAAAAGTTTCTCCAAAAGGTTTTACAATGGATATACACAGTACTGTACATGTTGGTCTAGTTTTGTAGCCATAGTCACAAGACAGAAATGAGTCACAATCAGTACCCGAAACAGAGTCACCAGAATGTGACAGATGATCCTGGGTGACATTGTAACGGTCACCAAAAGTACATTACGATCTCATTGGGTATAACTATTAATATTTGAGAGGAGGATTAATACAGTTCTGGGCAGTGGTTAGCATCTAAGCCATGTGGATGATACTTTGATTAATGATTTTACGGAAGGAACCAGAGAGGGAAATGTATGGCTATTACTCTGGTATTACATGAACACTGATATGAACATTCATTTCTGTTTCAGTAGGTTCTGGAACAGATGGATAAAAGCACTGTGCTTATTTTTCTATTCAGCCATTTTCTCTGAGGGAATATGACACAGATGATAAGGCCTGTCTATGGTAATGCCTAGCTTGGAGAACATTCTGTGCAGATGAATGAAAACAGGGGGCCCAGTATGCGACCGCTAAGCTGAAACCAGTTTGACCTCCCAATTTGGACTTTGGCTCTACATAGGCAAAGCTGCCCATCGACAGATACAGACACAATTCACAAAGCACATTAAGATCCAAGGGCACTGAGAAAGACACCTCCCCCCAAAGCCCAAAACAAAGACCTTCTCTGTTGCCCACTGATGAATAACCTTCAGCCAGGAACTGCATTGTATTGACCATTTGTAGGAATACATCCTGTTTCGGCTCATTTTCCCCAGTACGCCTGTCTTCGGCATTGAAGATCCCTTTAAAAGCTGTCATGCCTTTAAAAATGCATACATTAAAGACAATGGATTGTTATTATTTAATTTTCATCTTTAGAATGGCCGTATATCAGGTGGCCCGACTTTCCCATTGTCTCTGCCCCGTTTCCAGTTGAGCGAGGCAGGTACCATAGAGCCGGCAGCTCGGCACGGTACCTGGAGCGTGGTGACACCAGGATCCGCTCTCCCGCGGGGCAGGTCTAGGCCGTCACAAAGGCCCATCCTGCTGGGACTCACGCCTGAGTGCTGATGGTGAATTAGGCCACTATGCTCCGCGTGGCACAGACTGCACACTGGGGACGACAGGCCTCAGACCAGTGAGAGCACTAGATGCAGAGCCCTGCTACACGCTTCCATTGTATTATGGTCTGTCTAAGGCTGTCCAATGCCAACCATAATGACACGCTTCATTAAATACAACCCTGTAAGAGATCTCCTCGTCTAAACCTGCGGCAGCCAATATGACTCAGGTTTTATGAGACGTGTCATCTGTATAAGTATGCCCCCATCATTACAATGTCATACTATACAGCAATGTCCACTATAAATTCATACTACACATGATTGGGAATGTAGAAGAGAGGTTTAGCGTATTGTAGACTAGCACACAATTTATGCACGGCAGGTATATTCAGAGAGGTAAAAAAAAAAAAACCTCTGTACTGTATGTAGTATTTGTCATGGGCCTCCTTGTCTAAAACATTAATGCTACAGTATAATTGCGCAAACTGAGGTGTGCAATGTGCAACTTCCGGAAAAGTACACAGGTAATTTCTGAAGTCCTTCCAAAACTTTGTAAAAGCAGAACCGATTTCCCTTTACAGCACCAGGTGCCTTAATGCGCTACTGTGTTGAAAATGAGGAAATTTTGAGTGGAAATATCCCTTTGCCGCAAAGCAGGCACTGGAACGGACACTGTCAGAGTGGCCAAATCACATTTTTGCATGCTCAACATTCACTTACCACCACAAATAAAAGGAAATGGAGCAGTCTGCTCTGACCTTGGTCGGGCTGCCTGGCGTCACATACTCCTTGGTCTCCGTCAATAACGGGCCGATGGACGCCCTCCGGAACCGGCTGCAGATCCAGCCACGGCCTCGCCATGGACTGCTGAGACCCATCAATCACATCAGCATCTAATTCATCCCACCGCACACTGATCGACTCTCATTTGTTACTGCCGACCTTGACGCTGTGAAATGTTCTTACTGTCATCTCTTTCTGTTCCCATTTGTATAGCAGGTTAATTTTTTTCCCCACAAGCCCAGCAGCTGTGCGGTAACTCTTCCTCCATTCCACCTCTTTCATTACCCAACTCTTCCACCATTTCATTACCCAAGCACAACTTTTCGTGGCAAAGGCGACGTACGGATACGCACCTCGTGCGTCAATCATTAATTATCCCTTGACGCTGTCAACCATGGGCATCACTTCAAGGTGTTTGGGGGGAGATTCAGGAAGCTAAGAGTTCTTTAAGGTGGTTTTTCGCTGCACCTCTGCAGAGGCTCCTGGAAGGAAGGTAACGGCTGCTTTGTGGTACATCTGAAGCCTCCGAACCGAGGCTGCATGTCGGGTATGCTGGTGCTGAACGAAATCATACCACTGCGAGCAGGCCCAGGGGGGCACAGGCAACACAAGCAACAACAAATCATTGACTGTTACTAGGAATGCTACTTCACTTCACAGCAATACCTGTGGACCTAGCTTTTTATTATTTATTAAGTTATTAGTGGGAAGCTGTCTAAGGGCTCATCCTCGACTGCAGCTTCTTGCCAAGATAATAGTCTTTATGTTCCCGTTCGGGTGGAAGTTGCCGCCTTTCACCTAAAGGCACGCTATCTACATTAACAGGGTGCTCGAGATGGGGTGGCTTTCATCGCTCTGTTATACTAATGGCATGATGATGAAGCTTACCTTGCAGGGCAATCGACCCCGTATTGAGCAGAGTGCAGTGTCTCTACACTGCTACACATTAAGCACTCCAGCAATGAACAGGACCGACTGCCCAGAGAAGTGGCAAACAGGTTCTCTATAATCGATTAAAGTTCTTCCATGAAGTCACCTCGCATAATTGACAAAATGATTAGGTGTCCGAAAAGCATGCTTAAATGAGATCTTTAAACATCCTTACACACTCAGAAAACTATGACTATGAAGCACCAGAATGTCTCATCTGCAATTCTGAATCAGCATTCATTCCATCTGTCATTTAAAGGCAAGATTTCATATTCTTCCGAGTTATGTGCCGAGTAATAAACTTACGGAGCAATTCACCAAGCTTGCATATGTACGACATTTTAATTAAAATTGTGTGAAATGGGTCGTACTGTTCTGAGACTTTATCATCAGTTCTAGCCTGTTAAGGCAGGGAGCGTCTCCAAAGCTCTTGGTAAGAAGAAAGCTATGGGTGCAACCTTAGGGTAAACATAACACTGGCTGCTGCTTTACTACCCCACCTGCTGAAATGGGACCGATGCTGGTCAGGGAAACACTACCAGCAGCGTCGAGAAGAATATCAAACATACTATTAATCACAATTACGGTGCAGTCAAGCAGAAGGCAAGGACTCCACCATGCTTCCTGCAGCTCTAGTTCAGATAGAACTAAATTGTGGAGAGCTGAAGAATCTAATGTGCGTGTGGCCATTTGCAAATCGGCCGACTCACTCAAGCTTACGCCTGTGACTGCCAACGCTCAACCGGTTAATCCCTCCGATTTCAACAGCTGGTCCAAGCCTGGGATTTAATTAGTGATTCAATTATGTATTTCGCACCTGTCAGCTGTTACCACCAATCGCACCCCCATTTAAGAGGGAAAGAGATAAAATATAGCAAATACAAGAGTAGATTCAGTACTTGTCTTATTAAATAGGGTCTGGGTTCTCTAAGGACTGTTACATTTTATTTCCAGTGAGGACAGTTAGGGCACTGCGGGCAGAAAGACAGCTCAAGTGTGTGTGTCAACAACCAGCTGAATGTAATACGTCACAGATGCCGGTGGTGACACTTCTTCAAGAAGTCTGTCCCCCATTTGGCAATCTAACAGGGAATTCTGGGAGGCATTATTGTTTTGAATGGCTTAATATATACTGGTGTAATAGAGGTGAAATAGATGATCCTCCATTGGCAGTTATCACTTGCACTCCATTCTCACCAACTACTGTTTACCTGTAGTAATTCTTTAAGAATTCTGGTGTTGACAAAGGTTACAAATTACATACACATTGAAAAAAATATTCAATCTTACATGCATGCAAAGCTGTGTATATGTACTTGTTGCCGTATACTACAAAACAGCTCACCTTGCTCAAGGGTAGGGCACCCAGCAGGAATCCATCTTGAAACCCACAATTCAGGGCTCAGACTAACACTTGAAATCCTGCCCTTGCAAGACTGTCCAGTACAGCTTCAGAAATCTTGGAGGTAACATCTACCGACTGAGGAAAGTTATTCACTGTGACCAATTCCAGCACCACCTGACTTTTAATAACCCACTCAGTTATCCATGCATTGCCTTCACTGATAATTAAAAAAGTCGAAGTTCAACACTGAGATCGATTGCTCAGGATCAGAAACGGAGCAGCACTGTGTTCTACGGGACAGACACAAGACAAACAGACCATGCAAAATGACCCGTAACGTTACCCGCATTGTAACAACTCAAGTTAAAGCATGAGAATGATATCAAAGACATGGAACTGAAGAAGGGGGTTTGACAATTTGCCATCATTCATAGTTATTGATTTTTTTTTTTATTCAGATGACTATGGATACAAAGTCAAAGTGGCTAAGGCAATTTTCAGCGGTTAGCGCTTTCGATTCGGTCATGCAGTGTGCAACAGATCCAATAATCTGAAAAAGAGGACTGGGAAAAGAAAGAGAATATGAGTGGAGTTACATGATCAACAGCAGGCTAATTAGGTTTAGTGCCTCCTTCAACTCCTAAAATTCCCCCAAATTGAAAATCCCGCACCTCCTATAAGGCACGCTTGGTTATGTTGCTCCAGAGGCGGCAGCTATGTTACTCAGGTAATGAAGCAGAAAGGCTGTACAGGCGCCTCTGCCAGAGGAAGACAGCACCAAAGACATGCCAACTCTGGTTACTGCAGACGCCCTGCTGTATGCAACTGAGGGGGGATACCTCTACTCCCAGGAGCCAATGTGGGATGAAAGACAAGTGATAGGGATGCAAAGCAGTCCGTGCAACAGCTCCAGCGCCTGACATACTCCCCCACAACAGGCCTCATTGGAAATTCATAACTGCATCACCCGCATCCAGGGTGAGGACCAATTTTTTTATTTTCACTTAAAATGATGAAAAATGATCACACTTGACATAAATGAACATAAACATCAATATATATTACTTGTGTTTGCACCTTTTTCTCAGACTGTTTATCATTTTGTTATGTGGTCCACCTAGACCTGTCTAGGTTGTTGTTGATTTCAGCTCCATACACAGTTTTTATGCTGAACAGCAGCAGTACAAGGCCCTACACAGATTACAGTGCATCCCTCCTGCCTGGTATCCATCTCTCGTGCAGAAGATTCTCATCTCAAACACACTGCAGTTCACCCAGGGTTTCACCAAGACCAGAAAACTACAACAATGATGATATCAGCAACTCACACACAAGTACTTCAGTCAAACTTCCACAAAGCTGTGACTGATTAACTGCACTGTTGCTTTGCTTTCCAGAAAGCATAACTCACAATGTCTAACAGATATGGGCTACAATGTCAGTTGATTAATGCAAATTTGATGCAATGCAAATTAATGTTTGAATCAACTGGACCACAAAATTAAACGCAAGCGTGTAGCCCCCTAGTGACTCAAGCTGAAGAAGTTCCCTCCCCCATCTTGATCACGATAAACTATAGCAGTGCTAATGGTGACCAGAATCGCCTATATTTATTGGTTCTGAATGTCAATTCGGAAAACTAATAGCATACGTATAACAAGGAAACAAAAGTTTTCCACAAAACATCAAAATCATCTAAGGGTCAAACAAAAAAAATATATTTCCTACTTTTGTAGTAGTGTTACATGATGAGTTTCACTTTTTGAGCCAGGCTTTTTCAAATATGAAATCTCTGAAGGTAGATAAAGAAGCTGGATGTAGGTGTTCGACCTGACAAAGTTCACTACATCTGCAATGCTCATCTTAAGCTCCTGATGACCTATAAACATTGCTCTAAGCCTAATCTCTTTTGAGGAAAGTTCGGCTATGCGGTTTGCAGTTAATAATACTTTGAGGCATTAAGCTTTGGAAAGGGAAAGGGGCTTAACAGCCTCCTATTTTTTTGTGCATGCGCATATCAATACGATTTAATGATACATCGATTTCCTGTGGCACTGCAATGAACGGCTTGGTAGTCGGGTCCTGGCCTCCGACTTATACCCAATACTCATCAGCTGTGTCTAGGGCAACTTCGATGTGGCAATAAGCAAAACATTATGCAATATCCATCTGTGCACATTTATCAAAAACAGCACCGTTCAACAAGCTACCGACGCTAATTAGAATTCAGAGTTCTCTAACAGGCGACATTTTAGAATATAATTATTTTTGTTGTTCTCCAAGACTAATCCGGGGGCATGCGTAAACAGAAGTACAGATTCAGATTTGACGGCTTGCTGAGTGTCACATGACTCCGCCACCCTTCTCTAAAAGGAACACCGTGTTCAGTAATTTATTTCACCTGCTGCCACATCCACACGGTGCACACACCACCATCATATGAAAGTGACTTCAAGGAGCATTAGCTATGCTTACGGGCTTGCTGCTGGGCCCATGAGAGGGGAAGAAGAGACTTAGTTTACATACTGTACACTGTCTCCAGAAGCCTGACATTTTAAAGCTAATCCAGCAGATGTTGCATCCGGTTCAGCAGACTGGTTCCTCACAGCTCATTTTCATTAGGGAGGTGATGGTCTTCCTGTGTACAGAGCCACCATGACAAATGTTAAGCAAACTGCGTGTGTGTGGCCGAAGTCGGGGGTTTTTAACGCAATTAGCAGTCAGGGTCCTTCTAGAGTCCCGAAAGATGATGAAAGACCTCGGATGAGCAGGCTGTTTGTGTAACCCCCTCTCCACCCCACCAGCACTGGAGTGTGATCAAACAAAAATATCTGAGGCGAAAACAAACTAAAGAAACTGGTGACATGGGTCATGAACAAGACGCCTTACGGAGATGCAGTTTACGGAACCAGACTGAAGCAGCGCAGGTCCCCAAGACCTGGGTCTGGTACAGGCTTTGAAACACAAGTGTGAACTCAGCTCTCTCACACAGATACCAAGAGCCTGGAGAACAACAGAACTGACTGATCACTCCATACTGGTGCTGCCTACCTGCACTAAGGCATCAACAAACAACTCTGCGTGTGCATTAATAAACCTCTGATTGGCTTATTCAACTGCACATTCAGCATTAAATGGAGAGAAAGTAATTTATGCCCAGTGTAACTTCTGTTTTAATAGTTTAATAGAGTAATTGACATAAGGGGAATGCCATTCAGCCTATCAAAGCCTGATCCAATCCCATTAGGAAGGGAAAGCCCTTATGTTCGAGGGACTACAGTCATTATTCGTGTATTAATCTCGAGTAGAACTTTTTTTCCCCCCCAAAATGTTATTTTAAAAAGCACACCCTTGTCTCAGAAATTCCAAACAATAATTTCTTCTTTCCAGCGACAGGACAGAATAGAAATAATTAAAGGATCTCCAGAGAGACGGATTCAATGTTATAATATTTTTGAATAGATTTGTATACATAAACAATAAACAGCTGTATATTGCATATTTTATATGCAGTTTATATTATTAATTTGAAAATTTCCTTTCTAACCTGCTCATCACACATCCTGTGTTTTAAAGCACCTTCTTTCGAAAAAGGCCTCTGTGTATTTGTTCCCGGCAGGAGAAGAGCTTCCATTTATCCTCCTTTATTTGCCTTTTATTTCTAAGTACTGATATATTCAGGCTCTCTGGCCGATGCAGAGCTCCAAACAAACAGATTAGGAAACCCTCTCTGCAGAGAAACAGATAAGACAGGGGAGGAGAACATGGAGGCTTGGGCTGAACTGTGGGCCGACTGCAGCACTGGCTATGTGCTCCTCCTCCTCCTCCTCCTCCTCCTCCTCCTCTTCCCCAAGTGAGCCACTAGACTGTGGCACCTCACTGGGGATCAGCACAACTAATCAAAATCAGCAGCGGCTAAAATCGGCCGCCACAAACAGTGATGCGAAGAAGCGGCGCAGACAGAGCGCGCCGGGGTGGAAGCGGGCCGAGCAGCAGGTGGCGCTGTGGTGAGCGGGATTCACGCATCCTGCTGTCCTGCTGAAGGCCTGAAGGCTGCTCCAACGCAAAGCATACAGGCAAGTGCTGAAGGTGAGTAGATGAAATAGGAACACAAACCAAAATGAAACGTTCCATGTTCAGGACTTACTGGTCTTACCAGTATACGCCTGTTTATGGGGAATAATTCAGTATATTGGAATTCTCAGCAAGCCAACTGTCCTTTACAAATGTGTGAGGAAAGAGAGGAAAGCTGGTATATAAGACCTTCTGCAGAAACTCACTATGACAGTATAATAATAAGGAAAATGGCATTTCCCCCCTACCTTGCACTTAATTACAGCCTCACTGTGGGAGTTAAACTCACACGTGTCATCTTCAACTTGCCACCACCCAGATAATGCCCCCCCCCCAATCCCCTCCAACCCTAAAATTCACGCAGACCTGACGAGGGGGAATGAAGGAGATGCACACCTTTGACCCATCTCCTTATCTTAAGACTTAAGCAGCTTGCAGCGCGCTCAGTCGGCCATAATGAAACGGCAGATTAACTGGTGAATGAATTAAATACAGGAACGTGAGGAACATAAACACAGAAAATGATACAGTCTGAAAAACTGAAACATGTCAGCATGAGGCACATTGATACACTTAGTCTAACACATCTTTGAAAGAGAAAAAAAATCTCTTGTAATCAAAATTCATTCTGAGCTTTGATTACTGATCTGTATCACTGAAAGAAATCAACATTACAATATCCAATTAAAAAAAAACCACATTACCATATACTGTTACTGCCAGTGTTCTCTCCTAATCATAATTATTGCAGGACACAGTAATGAATGTTTTAGAAATATGAGCTACTGTATACCCTTAAGCAATTCACGATTTTGTGATTGCAGTGCTTGGCTCTTTTATACAATGTTGTCCTAAAAATCTTAAACTTAAAGCCATCAGAAAAACCAAACACTGTTTAGAAAACTACATCAAGGCAGCAGAGGACCTCAAGTGGAGCATACGAAGACTAAATTCATCTGAAACCTACTGTACCAGCAGGCTATTACAGAGCAGCACACGCAAGATTAATGAATTGCTGATCTAATGAAATGGCCCTTTTACCTGATGCCTTCTGATAGATGCTAGAAGTATGTGATGAGTCATAGGACTTTGTTCCCGCGAGCTGATACATTATCGAGCTCCACTAAGAGGTTTTGCTTTTTTAAATCACATAAGGACAATCTAATTGTGAGGTCAGTGTGTTCTGATCCGGTTTCTGGGGTTCAGCAAGGGCTCCCGCTTGAACCGGAACAAACCTGATGGTGACTCTGCTAAACGGCGTCACCCCGCATATGAAACACCCCACGTGTGACACGTGGTATAAGAGGAGGCCCTCAGTTAGCTACGAGAGGTCCGGCTTACGGACGTTTGGCTGCTTCCGCACTGCGCACTGACAGGGAAACGTGCTACTGCATGGCGAACGGTCCCAGAACGGCCCTCCAGCCCGTTTAACAGAACGCCAGCCGTAGGTATTACTGTCTGTACAACTCGATTTAACACATGCACTGGCTCCTTAAAGAACTTCAATAAACAAATAAATAAATAAACGTACAATTCCCCACCCAACTCCCCCACCCCCCACACGCGCACTGCCAGTTCCGCCGAGCGCCGTGTGACCCCCATTGGCCCCACATCACGTCAGCCCCGGCCCGGCACCTGAGAGGCTATTAGCCAGAGATATGGTGTCTGACAGCGCTAAGTGGATCTGCGAGCCCACTGCCACTGGGCAGCCGGGCTCTCCGCAAGCCGCCAGATCCCCGGCCGCTGCCCCCTGCTCAGACAACCGTGGCCTCTGAACTTTCCCTCTGTCAGTCTCCCCTCAGGCAGGAGGGACAGGGGGGGCTGGAAGTGGCTACCAGAAAGCCACACAGGTCCAGCACAGCCTCTGCCGTTCACAGTCTGCTCACCTCCTAAGGTGAAGTGTTGGGGTCACAGACTCAGTTTTGCTTAATTAAATAATCGGAGTCCATCCACATGGCATTTCATGTCCAAACCCAGCTATACAAAACATTCACAGTTAAATCCTCAAGACTATGTTTCTGATGCGAAAGAAAACAATGGTTAAGAGCACATTAGCCTTCAGATTGGGATTTGCTCTCTGAACACACATCTACAGGTACATATTCAAAAAAAACTGACCAAAAAAAAAGCAGACAGACACGTTTAGGGCAAACATGCCAAGCTATTAGATACACATCAAACCCAAAATGATATGCATGCTCCCGCATGGTAAACTACAAGAATGTCCTGCCAGTAGAGACTCTGATATAGGCGGGCACAGACCCGGTAGCATCAACACGGGATCGTAACGTGACAGTCCTGACTACATAACGGCTCTATTGTCACCCATTGATACAAAGAGCAGGCTTAGAGACATCCCACCTAAATTACTGATGCGGACTAATATGCCCCCCTTATACATTGGCTAATAAACACAGTATTCTGTCTGCAAATGCTTTGAACGAGCGACATTACAGGCCCTTTGTGGTTACACTGCCCACGTCTGAGACCTCCACAGGATCTGTGGCACAATATTCCATCTGCATTTCTTGATTTGCATCTAGATTGCTTTAATTATTAGTGAGAGACTACTTTTTTGATGACAATTTGTCAATAGTGGGAGAGAAAATGATGATAAAAGGTTGAGGCACCTGGTTATCGCAGCATCCTAACAACGTCGCAGGAGAATATTGACTCTTGTCATGAGCTCATCACACAGATTGGAAAGAACACGTCCATGTTTCAAGATACAGAACTTAAATCATAGCTGAAACTTATTTTGAAAAAACATTAATGATAATGATACCAATCAAATGGTTATTCTGTTCAGCATATTAAGGGGGCTTGAAACCTAAACCAGGCCGCATAGGGCATAAAGCTAAGGTACACCCTTGATGGGATTCCTGTCTATTGCAGGACACACACACACACCCTATGGTTTGTACCATACCAGTTAGATACCAGTTAGCCTAACTGCGGGCAGGATACCAGAGCAAGCATAAGAAACCTGTGACTCACAGGGAAAACATACAAACTGTACACACACAGAGCAGAGGTATCATTCGAACCCCTGTCCCTGGGGATGCCTGTCAGGTCACCATGCTGCCTTAGCAGCACGAGCTAATTCCCAATATTCTTCAAAAACAAATATTCCCATTCTTGCCTTTACCAGCTGAGAGTGAGGGTTACAGTCCTGCCTAGCTAGTCTCAAAACACCAAACATGTGGAAACTGAATGATACTGCTACAAAATATGAAGCAGGATGCTTAATGCAATCTTGTGAAGTTTCTGTCTGACCCTGTCTAGGCAAGGTCAGGTGGAAATAATGGCCAGCGAACATCCATGCTCATGCTCGGGTGCCGTCTCCTCGCTCTTCAGCTTCTCTTTGCTTTATTTAAGGTCACGTCTGTCACAAAATGCTGTCATTTTCCCCCCCAGAAGCCCTGGGAATTTTATACTGCCAGTAATCATGGGGGGGAAGCACAGCTACACCTTCACAAATAATAACAAACACGCTGACAGGTGAGCTATTTTCCCCCTAACAGACTTTGACTGCCTGAGCTGTAATGGAGATGGTGGTAATGATGATGATGATGATGACGATGATGAAGAAAGACACCTTGTCTGCCAGGGGCACTAGAGGTAAAAAAAAATACACTGCACTTCCCAAACCTGCATCCATGTCAAGATTTTTACTCAGACTCAGCGGACTGGCAGAGGAACATACCTGACTAGAGCTTGTCTACACACAACCACGTGGTTTTAAACGAAGGCTGATGAGCAACACTGAGTCATATAAGGCTTATGTGTTAAACCGAGGCACTTTGAAAAGCTCACAAGCAAATGTGTGCTCATACAAGACCAATATTCCATGACATCAGTGACAAGCACAAAGCCACAAAAACAGAGGATCAAGACTTATGGATCCCAACAGTGAGAGAACCTCATAGCAAAGTCCTTGGCTTTTATCAAACAAAATACTAATGCCACACGTGCAAGGAGCCCTGCCCTTCTTCAGATGTCATTTGCTTCTTGTGCAGGAGGTTCACATAAACACTGCATCATATGTCTTGCATCGGAGGAGGAAAGCTACAACGAAGCCGAAGCAAGCGTCACGGGAGAGGCCAAGGAGCGGAACGCTTAGGATAGCTTTTCAAATCGGCCAGCTGCACTGGAGACCAGCCCAGCAGCCGGAGGACGTCACACAAGCACACGGACAGTGTGCTAAGGTACAAGCTTACACAGCTGCCATGAAGTGATCAACCTAAGCTTGTATTGCAAAGAACAAACCATCACAAAGTCTGTTTTTTGACAGATCTGCCACACAATGCTGCCACTCATCCAGGTAAAAGAAAAAAAAAACACCTGTGGTTTAATTAGACACCATTCCCCACTGTCTGAATGAGCCATGCTTCCAGCTCCACGATTGCCCATTCTTATAAGCTCTGCATCTTGCTTTTACAATTAATTAAATGCGTCTGTGATTTCAAAGTGCTGTAAGTCATATTTCAAACAAGAATAATTTCAATGACCTTATAATGAGACTTTGACCATTTAAATCAGCATTACCCAATCCAGTTCTAGGGGACCTGCAGACAGTCTACGTTTTTGCCACCTAGCTAACCGGGAGGGAGCAAAAATGTCGATTATCTGTGGGCCCCCAGGACCGGCTTGGGAAACACTGATTTAACCGAGTTGCTCCTTTGGCTTTCAGGGCACCTGAAGTAAAATATACCACCTGCCAAATTACATTGCACATGTTGAAGGTTTGCATCCCAGGAGAAGAATTTGATCTCATAAAAAACTTTCACAAAAGTTCCAATGAGGTTAGATTAAAAGATTAGAAGGCCTTTATTGTCATTGTAAAAATGACACCGAAATTATGAACGCAAAGAGCTGCTGTACCCATGCGTACTGCCATCAAATATTTGAGTAAGGCAACACGTTTTGACATCTAGGGAAAGATGTCAGTGAAATCAGCTCAAATTCTCTCTAAAATTTTGCATACAATAGAGCAAAATGTCATATGAGTGAAACACAACTAACTCACCTGAACAAAAATTTTCAGTGACATACTTTCACAGGATTTTTTTTGTTCATCACATCACAATATGATTTGACTAGTAACTTGAAAAGATCAGTACACTTTATACAAATATGAATTTAAGCACCCAGATACAACGGTCTGCATGAACAATGATAAAAAGGAAATTATGTGTAAATACAATTATGAGAGGAATGCACTGGCATGTTACACTAAATCCAGAATCACAATGATCTGCATTATACAACTCTCTAAAGATATACTAATTTGACTAATTTGAGTTGAGCAAATTCAATTTAAACATTTAAATGTGACAGATAAACAACACCTATGCCGTCTATTTGTCAGTGGTGCCCAAATATTCCATTATATAAATGTTAAAGGTCATAATTTTTCCGCCTTGGCACTAGTTATACACTGCTATCCCACTTATTATAATTAATATTTGACATAGACAATCCAACAGGAATCAGAATACAGAATCCTCTACTTATGAACTTTCAAGTTACGAACTTTCAGACATACGAACGAAGAGGACTGTAAGTTCAAATTGTGTTTGTTGGGCTCCCATTTCCTGTCTGCAACATAATTTTTTTTTCTGTGCGCCAATTCCACTTAGTACAACTTCTGGCCGCTACTCCCGCCGCGCAGCAGTGTAGCGTGTGTACTCCCAGCATCCTAGTTCTTAGTACTTGCGTATACCCTTAAAATGATGTCGAATAACGACTTACAAACATTTCATATACTGTTTATCACAAGATCTCACACATGATCTCCCCCCGCCACTGCATGATCTCCCCCCGCCTCCGGATGACCCCCCCCCCACCTCCGCATGATCTCCCCATGCCTCCATATGATCACCCCCCCCACCTTCACATGATCTCCCCGCACCACTGCATGATCTCTCTGGGCCATGTGGGTCTCCTCTGGGAATTCCTGCTTTTCTCCGATGCAGTCAGGGTAACTGGCTTCTTTAAACTGTCCTTTGTGTGCATGTGTGTGTGTATGTATAAAATATTACAAGTAAACAAATAAAAGAATGGCCTTCATCACATCATGGAAAAAATTAATGAATTGAATAAACCATTAGAAGGTTATAAGGAAGTTAAAACAAATAGGCAGATGGCATAACTTGCAATCGATATCTTCCAATATATATCTGGGGATGGCATATTATATATAATATATAAATATAAATATAAATAATATACCATCCCCAGACTCAACTAATTTTTTTCAGGAGACAATATCTCTAGATGGGATTTGACTTTTAAGGAAGTTTGGTTTCTTTTTTTTTTCCTTCAAGTCCAAACAGCATACTGGAAAAATGCCTTTAATAACCTCAGGAGGCGACGGTCCCGCAGAAATGACAAATGGCACATACAGCAGGCCATCGGCACCTGCTGCAAGGATCCAGGCCTTTAAGCAGCATACAGGATACGGTATGGGGGGGCAGAGGAGCGGGCACTAGGAAATGCCAAACATGGACAGCTAATAAGCACGAGAGCCAGGTACCATTCGGGTTCTTCACACATCAACCCTCCGCAAGAAGCAGGAGTATGACAGGGCATTAACAAGTACACACATCCCTGAAAAGCTGTGAAAACCAGGCAAAGTACAACTGAAAATGAGGGACTGTTTGTGAAAGTTAGGCTTAGAATGACAGCTTATCTAACGGGGTCACGGTTACAGCCCAAGGGTTACAAGGTTTGGCTAAACGGATAATCCCTGGGTAAAACGCCAGTTTACCACCGGGTTGCACTGCATTACAAAGTGACATTTGATAGACTTTCTCTATGCCGACATCACTGCTAAAGCAGGCACTTGTTTCAATGCCTTGATTTTTAGAAAACATTTTTTTTTTTTTAGCCATAATCCTCCTCAAGTTTCTGAACTCTCTGGAAAGATGACGTAAATGCCAGGGGCAAAAATGTTGAAGCTGATGGGCTCTCTGCTGGACGGCCTGGCTTTCTTTGTGTGCTTTCATATCTCTCCTCAGCTTTGGTCCACCGAGCCAGACCTTGCCACTGGATGCTGAGGATGAAAACGAATCCCCCATGTGAGGACGGGCGGAGACGGCAGCCGTCCCAGAGGGCTTAAATGTCATCTTAAACACTTCTGCCACAAGCCCAACCTCTGGCCTCTTAGGGCTTTTGAATCTCTTTCTTCTCCACCACACAAAGGGATATGATACATCCCTGGCCACAGCACTGCATGAGGTGTTACAGTGGGGATGGTTTGTGTTTGATCCCACAGGGAAGACCCCAGTCCGAAATGCATGTGTCAGCAAAAGACACAAGTCAGATAAACTTCAATCTAACCTCCTGCATCCATGCAATTAGCACTAAATTCACGCCAGGTGAGATGAAACCAGCTTTGAATTGATTTTATTCCCCCTTAATCAAAATCGATACTTGCCTGAGGAACGCGATAATGTACAGTCCGCCCATACATTACACGCATGTATATCGAACTGCCGGGCTGTGATGCAGAAACACATATATTGCTTTTGATATTACAGGATATCCTCCTCCAGCAACATCCATCTACACATGCAATTCTTATCCTTCTATACTTCCCAGATAACATCTCGTCACAAGCGCCATGCAGTATGACAGGCTGCATTTGTCAAGTCGCACCTTCCTGCATATCGAAGTCTTTTCGGGTCTCAATAAAGGGCCGCTGGAGAATCTTATCTGGTGCTTCAATGTGCACGAGTCAAAGCAAGAGACGCCGCAGATTTGAAGGGCATAATCAGTATCTCATACTGCAGCTAAATGTGCCGGGCCAAAAACAAGCGGGACGACGCGATCAAGCAGCTCGTCTGCGTCGATATCAGCTGAGCGCAGCCTTGATAAAGCTGACCAATCCCATCACCAGATGCACTTAGGCTACAGGAACACGTCTGGCGTTTGTTTATAGGCTGAGTGCCTTCTGTATGTACGAGCAAAGCCACTGGCAGCACGGAGCAAAATACATAAGTGTGTAGGTGAATAGCTGGCTTCTCTGAAGATCTTTGGATTCTCTCTTAGTCCAAACAAGGCAAGGGTTTCTTGTTAAACTATTGCATTTAAAACAAAATTTTACCAAAAATTTCCATAAGGAGCCATGAAAGCAGAAGAAAATGAACCTCTTCTACCATTCCCAGATGAGCATCACTCATTCTCAGAACTTCATAAGCCTGAGGACACGAGGTACCTGCAGGACACGAGGCTCAGATTTATACGGCTGCCACTGTTCCCTCGCTTAAGTCCGACTGGGATGCATCACTTCCCACAACACATTAAGTGAAGGTGATCCTTTTTAAGGGACATATCTAAACCACAAACCTTATTTATTTTTATATGACATAGAGAAACTAATGAAATGTACTTTGTCTACAAGTGTATTGTGGACACTGTTTCCTTTTCCATGAGTGGACACAGCATTGTAAGATACCTCAGTAAAAGGCCAACGCCCAGCTGTCTGGTATATAAGCCTCAAATCAAACATCAGTTGTCAGAATCTCATTCCCTGACTATACGAAGCCATCTGACATATCGCATGGTAAGAATAACAAACTGTAACATGACATTTTTTTAAGCATATCATTCAAACACTGCGTGTATAGACAACAGGAAATACAGAAAACACAACATGACACATTGCACTCAAGTCTTGTTTGACACAGAAACAGCACTGAGTAATTTCAAGTTTTCCTTCCTTGTGATGTTACGCTAAGAAAGATGCTACAATGCGGAGACTGGACCTTCTACTTCCTAAGTAAATCTCAATAGACTAGGGCGTCCTACTAATTGCGTTTATGTTCTTCTTAGAAGAAAGCATCTAGCAATAGCATCACTAAGTGCATAAACAACTACACAATGTAAACGAAAAGTCTCTTTCTTGTAAATAAAGTTTTACCAAAACATCATCGTAAAGACTTTTAATGGGCGTGTTACATTAAACTGGCTCTTTTCTGGGGCATATACATGAAAGTAACTGGATTTAACAACAAAAAAAAAAAAAATATGCAAAGCCATCATATTTTTAGTGGCTCATTTCTTGTTCACCGTAGAAAAATCCTATAAATAAAGCATGAAGCACTTAAAAATAGGGAAATATATATAAGATATTCAAGGCATAGTGTTTATGCTGTGGGAACAGCGCCATACTGAACATACAATATTAATCGGCAGGAGACTGCTGGATGATATGAGGGGTTCTGCTATCGATCGGCTTGGCAGATGTCTTTATCTGAAGCAAATTACCCAGCTCGCACTTTCACCCCTCCTTACAGCTAAATATTTCAGTAAAGCAGATCAGCTTTGTTTTCCATCCAAGCTGTACAGTATGCATTCCATAAGTCTGAATCCCGAGTTCTGCTGACATTTTGCTTCTGAACTTCTGCTGCATGCTAGTTTGTTTCCCATCTTCAACTGGGGGACCAACACGTACACTTCAGCCGCTGAACTCTTGTGTTATTCCAGACTTTCCCATGGTGAAACATGGGAGGCGACTAAGATTTCAAAGCACTTCCTTCCAACGACCCCATGGTGCAATAGCTGGCCTCGTATCACCAGCCTTCCTCCTAGCATGCCGCGCGACAACAACCTCCGTCTAATCCCAGGAAAGGACTCAGAGAGGCTGCAGATGTCTTCCTGGCACCTGTGCATGGAGATGTTAGATGAGAAGATGAGATTTTGGTGAAAGGGGGCAACAGTGAAGGCTGCTAAGCAGAGACAGTGTGGGGTGTCAAGATGTCACCATGTAACCACACGCTCTTAGAAAAACAAAATAAAAGAAAAATGCCCTTAGTCCTATTGAGTAATAGATGGAGTGTGTCAGATGCTTATAACCTGTTCAAATAACTCATGATTCCAAGTTATTTTTAAGTGCTGTTAACATCCAGGTCGTTAAAACATCTCTGGCCTCTTTAAACACATGATTGGCTCAGTGAGCCGTACAAAACAGCCATGATTTTCATTGCTGTTCCTTTAAACGGGTGAAAAATGCAGTTATCTGTCAAAGCGCACTCCCAACAAGGAAGGAGACAACATTAATATACATACAGGAAAAAAAGCAGTCACGAACAAAGAAAAGACTGTCTGCGGAGGCATCCCATGGTAATCACAAAGGGAGCCTGTTCAGTCGCTAATGTGCCAAGCCTATTCCTGTCACAGTCTCCCCTTTGCATGACAAAATGGCAGAAACGCAGTGCTGAGAGTGAGATCGGCCCTACGTGGGTCTGATAAATGCTATGGGCAACCAGGTCAGAGAGGGTCCGGTGCCAGCGAAGTCCCACGTGCCCCCACAAATTGATGGCACCATGTACAGGGGGTTCCAGAGGTGGAGGGAGGTCAGATTCGGCCTGGAGAAAACACTGGCCCGCTGTTGCCATTCAGACGGAAGCCGCTAGAAAAGTGCAAATAACACCTGACAGGTTAATTCCCCAAATCTGTCGTTTCTCATTGGTTTGCACGCGGGCTGGATGAAAACGTGGGCCGCCGATCGTGGATTCACCAGGGAAAGCTGTGTGATGCCTCATGGTTGAGTTGAAAACAAGGTCAAGGAGAAAAAGGGCACCTCGACGGAAGAGGAACACCCGCCGCCCCTGCGGCGCCCCTGCCACCAGCCGCCTGCTGCCTCCTGTCCAGCCCCTGGACAAGGCTGTGCTATCGCCCCCCCCGACTCTCTTGGCCACATCCCCTGTGACAAAAGGCCGTTGGGTGCATGTTTCCGGACACGGCTCGGTGTAAAAGCGAGATGATAAATTACAAACCTCAAGCAGGGGCCAGTGATACGTCATGCCGCAAAGTTACGATCAACATTCAGGAATGCAAACAGTCTCAGGCGAAATGAGGACAGCAACACCCCCCTCCAGAAATCCACAGGGTGCACTTTCACAATATAAATATGCTTTTCACCTCAAGCTGCAACAACAAGGATAAAGGAAGCTGCAGCTGGGGCGGGGGGGGTCACTCTTTCAAACTACCCCACAAATACCTCATAAATTATTTTAGTCTGTAACCTCTGATCAATTTCGCATTCGTGTGCTTCAGTTTTCCTTATTTCTATATCTAATTAATAACAACATGGGGATTTCCCCGGGACAGATTTTCCACAGTCCCATAATTCACAGCCTCATCATCTTAATTCATCCAGAGTATCGGTATTGTCATGGATGATCGCAGAATCTTTTTTGTGCCTGTACTGTGGAAACCGATCACACCCAGTTAATCTTTGGATCAGTTTTGGTCCGGCTGACATTCGGTTAAGACTGCAATGTCAAAGAAAAACCAGTGAAAATCCAATGTACAAGAAGTCTTTTCAGTAAAGTGTGTATATGTGTTTCTGAATGGTTGTACAAAACAAGAAAGATACAGAGCCAGGCTGGGGTATGAAATGGTTTCCTTTAAACAATAGCTGTCAAAGCAGCTAGGACATTCCTTTCTACGAAAAGCCACTCTGAAGTGTCAAGACTGCCTGATGATGCCACCTCAGAAGGCGGGACAGCAAAGCCTTATACGGAGACAACGGCATCGTAGAGGAAGCCGGGGCTGAATTAGATTAACAATCAGCTCCAGAGCGGTGAAACACATCCAGACCAAACACAGGAAAGCTCTTCAGCACTATTTCATCCGGATACTACAAAGTTGGGGGAAAAAAAATGTTGCAGAACTACTTCAAGAACTCTGGCTGACTAGAGCCTATTGACAAGAGGACACGCCGGACGCCTTCTCATCGTGTGCCTGCTGTTCTGTAGCTCTTAACATCCTCTTTAATCACGTTTGCTTTCCTCGGATACAATGACTTCCCCGAATGCATCAATCTCAATGAGAAGCCGGCCCGCAGCTCGCCAGGCAGGAAGCCGCGTGGGATATATGGGTAGCGCATTAGCATCCTAGCTGTGTGGCAAAGCCCTACCCGTCACGGGGATGACCTACCTGTCAATCACTGCCACAGGGCTTGAAGAGTCTGCCATTAAGGCTACGGTATGGATTATGGCACCGGGGGCAGGTAGAGCAGGTGCAGGACAAGCTCATGTCGTACAGCTCCTGACTCCACAAAAAGGAAGCCCAGATACTACAGCCCAAAGCAGCTGACTGGCTTGGAAGCGGGATTCTAAACAACGAAACCAAGTCTTGTGTGAGGCAGATTGTACGAACTATCAGACCGTAAAACTGGAAAAACAAGCTCCAGGACGACATCTGCAGCTGTACCCTTGATTAAGGAATTGCGCTTGTTTCAGCAAATACCACAGCTGTGTAAACTGGTGAAATTTTGAGGCAAAGAGTGATATTAGCAAAAGACGCCAGTGCATATAGTGAGTCATTTAATACGTCCCATAGCCAGGCTTCCTCTGAAAATGATTTTACTGCTGCTCACATGCCGTTCAGATGCCAGATTTTGAGAAATCAGGCTCTGTGGGGTCTCGGCGCCTCAGCGGTCTTACTGAAGCTCTCTCCCCGCCAACGGCGAGGCCTCACCTTTCACAGGCGCGTCGCAGCAGGGATGCGAATACGCTACTTAAAAATCCCCAGATCCGGTGCGCTTTGTTAGAAGGCGCCAGTGGCGACTCGTACCCTCGGCGAAATAAAAAGCCGACCTGGGGCCGGGGCGAGCCTCGCAGAAAAGTGGCAGAGAGCGCAGTGCGGCCTAGTCGGTTTAACACTCGAGCTGCTCCCATTTTTACTGTGCACACAGCAAGCAGCTCAGAGGGGGCCTCTGCCAAAGGCAGGCCGACTAGGAAGACCACAGAGACGGAGTTACACGCTCTCTTCCGCCCGCAATGACTGGAAAGGCCGCGGCAGATTAAATAAGCACAGCGAGGAAAGCAGGCCTCTCTCTCTTACACCCCGCTGCATCAAAGGCAAGCTAATGATCCCCCCACTCACTCAGGCACAGTGGGAGTCCTCCTGACCCGGAGCTGGAGAGCAGTGTTAGTCAGACTGAATTAGGTCCGTGGTGACTGCCGGGCTCGGAGCAGGAGGGGTACACTTTTTAACAAAGCTTTGTTAGTCCACACATCATTGACCTTTGGAGCTCACGCTGAATGCTAATGACAGAGGAACAGTGGTAAACAGGCAGCGAGTCTCTCAGCACTCTCCAAACTCTGGGAGTCAGGGAGAGGCCCACAGTGTCTAGGTCCTGCTAGCATCTCAAACGAGGAGCTGGCAAGTGTAAGAGATAGTCTTAGCAGGGCAGCTGCAGTTAGCAGGCTACAAGACTCTGCCCTGCCACTGCAGATCAATGGGGGGCCGTGGGAGAAAACTGACGGGAGGTTCACACCGGGAGAGGGTAGGACTCCTGGTACAGACTGAGTCAGAGTGCTGAGGCCAAGCAGTGAGTCCCAGTAAGCTGCTTTCAGGGAATTTGGGATTTCAGACAAGGCTATACTCAAAGCAAACATGGCAGCTGCCCAGATGCACACTATCCATCTGCCAAGCACCTTCAAAACTGCCAAATTAGTAGTGCAAAATGCTAGTTAACAGTGAGTAATGTTTATTAGTTATCAGTGTGTAAGGTCATTCAAATGTTTCACTTTCTTAGAATGATATCAGCAAAAGGTCATTAACTGGAAGACCAAAATACTTTGTCACTATGACTACTTTAGAGGTCTGGCCAGACATAACTCGTTATGTACAGCATGACAATGCGGCCACATACCTGTTACCAGTCACATCCAACACGCATGGCTTCTCAGAGAGGATTTCGTTCTCACGTACCGAGGTCGACGATGCCGTAAAAATTATTTTTTTTGCATGGAGAAGAGACTATAATCCAGCGAGGTCAACAAGCTGATCGGCGCTGATCCAACCTCATTTTCAAAAGGTTAATAACGCGGGTTACAATAACGTAAAAATCCAAACTATTTAAGATAATATGGATGTCTTCTAGACAAATTCAAATAAGATCTATTTTTATATCATCCCAGTCACCGAGATACACAACAGCGCCTGAATAATGATGGTCCAGTTTTACTGGTAAGAACTGCTGACGAAGTCTGCTTTGAGGCACAGGGTTTACGGCTTAATCCATATTAATATGAGAATCTCAAGGAAAAAAAAAGGCAAAGTGGTTATTACATTTTTCATAATCTCCATGTTCCTGCAAGCCATAGATAGTGCACATAATTAATACCCCTGATAAATGGCCAAATGACGGACGGGCCCTCTGCTCTCAGTTTATATCTTTTTTTTTTTTTTAAATTTCTTTTCAGTTTCGTCCTTTTGTTTTAAATGAGCTTATGCAAGAGCCGTAGCACTACGCCCATCTTCCTGATAATGGGATTGAGCATCTCAGAGTGGTGAAGTCCAGAGGCATTTTGCTTGAGAGTTGTGGCAATATGACATACTGTAGTGGTTCCACACGTCTACCACTGTCTCACTTCCTGTCTAAACTTGGACCCTCTTTCGCTCTGGCTTTATCGCGGAACACCAGCCAGCCCGCCGATTAGACGCTGCCTAATTAATTAGCAGGCAGCTACAGATAGTTTGGTGCCACATAATTCCCCCAAATCCCCACGAATGAAAATATTTGGTAGACAGAAGGCAGCGGGAATGGCATTCAGAAATTTTTTTTCTATCTATAGCAAAGACCTGTCCACACATCTTCTCATATCTTGTGAAGGCATGTGGAAATACAAAACAGCTAAAAAAAAAAAAAAAAAAAAAAAAAAAAAAAAAAAACAAAAAAAATCCAGCACCGAAAAAAGAGCATGGATCTACTTGAACGCCAGACCGTTTTCTCCAAACTTTGCTTGCGTTAAATAAAAGAGAAGACTTTAATCGAGGAATTATGAGGCTTGCCTTTGTGGTTGTTGCCATTAGGATGGAGATACTTCAGGCAACAGGAAGGTTGACAAGGTAATCTCAATCATGTGTTTCTCCTCAGACTTAAAAGCTGCTTGTCAGAAACCCTTAGAAGTTTGTTTGTCTAAAGTTAGCTCAGCACGCTTCGCTGGGGTATTTCCTGGTGAGATTTATTTAATTCAAACCTATTGTGGACAGAACTCTTGTAAGATTTACATCTTTGACTTATTGATAGAGGAGGGAGGACAGTAAAGTCAACACTTTCACTTCAAGAGACAGTATAAGGAGAGATGTTTTCATGCGGAGGTGAGGATCGATCTGTTTTTTCTTTGGAGCAGACGGCCTATCATCTCACTGAGTTTTTTTTTTAGAAGCGATTGCACTGACAAGTTACACTACTTACATAACTGTTATGTCGCAACATGGTTGCAAACCCCTCACTGAGACACTGACCTGTCGCTTCAGCCACATACTTCAGTCTTTATGATTCCTTGGTGGTCTGAGCTTTTTATTATTGATACTTCATTTGATATTTCATTTCTTTTATTCGCAGTCAGCCTGACAGGCATGCACAACATAGCTCCAGTTTAGGGCTACAGGTATATTTTATGAATAAGCTATTTAAATTATTTATGGACGATTTAGCTGTTGTGTCATTGTTACACTTAAAAAACAAATGAATGTTGATGTTGTGTAATGGTGGATGAACATTCAGTGGCCAGTTTGTTAGGCAAAACTGCTTCACAATACAAACAGGCTTGCTAATGAGAGAGTTCAGAGGATGATGGCCGCAGGTACAAAAATAGCACGTGTGCAGAAATCATCGCTGAGTGTACAACTCGTCAACCTGTGATGTAGCTCTGGAGAAAGAAGGGGTCTTAACCGCTACTACATAGGAGTACAGTAACTAATATAGTGGCGACTGAGTGTACTACCTAACATTTTAAATTGATAAAACTGCACTGTGCCATTTGTTTTTGTGTTCTTTTATTTCAAGAACAACAAATGCACAACACCAATAATAATTAGAAGTTTACTGATATCAAGGCCAGGATGCTTGTTTGCCAGTGTCTGATGGTCCCATGCTCCGCTCCTCTCCAGTCCCCTTGATCATACTGGCAAGCGCACTGTGAGCCACGCTCTGGTGCGTTTAGTCATGCCTAGAGCTCCAGGTCAACTTTGTCCGCCTGAAGATCATCCTCTGTTCATTTCATTCATAGGATGAAAACTATCGGAAGAAAAATATCAGATTTTTCTGTTGCTTGTAAAACCACACGATGAGGAGTTTTTACCATGAGATACGGTGGGTCTCCAGCTGCTCCCAGAGGAATCTGTTCTTCAAGCAGCCAGTTTCACTTTCTCCGTTTTTCGGGATGATGAACATTAGTTATTTTGGCCACGTAGGCGTTTTCTGTACTCCCGGGAGCTGTCAGCATGTGCTTATGATCTACTTGCTCACTTATTGCATGTTGCGTGGCCGAAGCTACAAACCCTGCTGCCATTTTTAATCTATCATAAATCAGAGGAAACCGGTGCGAGCGTTAGCAATTTATAAGCATAATAAAGCGGAGGCTGCAAAACGCGGAATTCAGCATTCAAATAAACAAATATTACAGGTCATTGCCAAAATCATTACTCATTCTCATTATAACAAAAATAACGTGTTTCAGTATGGAGCTGTTTCAAGAACAGATTACGACTGATGGAAAAATGCAGTAAAATTAAAGGAAAGCATGCATGGATCCTAGTGAAATAACAGAAAACAGCCAGCTTCCATAGTTCCGGACACCCTTAAATAACGGTGTCCCTTCCCACGTCTGAACAGGGCACTGCTTATTACAGACCTCCAATTTGTTTGATGTATTCAAACTCAGCACCGAATCCGGCCTGTCGGAGTTGGTTCGAAACACTTTATTAAAACGTCCCCGAACCACAAACAGATCCTGTGGCCGTTAAATAAACTGTCACGCTGAGTTTTTCATCAATAGATTAAACCTGCACAAGCCCAAATTAAACAAAATTAGATGTGAAGTGGAAAAAACACACGGGTGAAGGAAAGGTTTCCCAGGGAGGAGCGATATGTCAATAACATACTGGAGGTGGAATGACTTCTTAATCTAATTCTTTCCATAAAGGAAATTCCCGTGTATGAGGTTATTCATACCAAGTCATAACTGTAGCTGCAATTCCTTTATCCCACAGCTACATGCAGGCAAAAAAGAAACGATTTGTGCAGTTCGATGGCGTTGGATCACAAAGGTGGCGCATGAAGGTAAGGTAAATTCCACCGAGTCCTTATAGACGCCTTTTTTATAAACGACGTCCATGCTGGGTGCTGGGAGTTTTCTGGTCATCTTACACCATACCAAGCTATAGCACGCTGGCTCAGGAGACGGGGGATCCATAAATCAATCACAGCCACCTCGGCATACTGGGCATGGATGTTATTTGTTTTTTTAATTTTAAATCTAACAATAGTCACCAGATCTCTGCCACCTTAGACTGCCTTTGTCTGCGCTCAGTGAGATGGCACGTACTGTATCACATAAGCGCAGGTTAAGAAAAAGGGGCGAATGCGTGGGAGGGGCTTGGCGGGCGCTGACAACTGTCACAGGAAAGCTCGCGACGCCCCCACTTCACCGCGTGCCCCCCCCCAATAAAACAGCCCTATGTCAGATCCTCCGCCAGGCCATTGTGCGTTATGATTTATCACGCTCGCACCTGAATAGCACAATGGAACAATATCACCTCCGCAGCGGCTCGCTTATCGAGCCCATGAAATGACTTGTCTGCTGGGGACGCCGGCTTTGCCGGGCCTTTGGGGCTCTTTGTCAGCGCGCCGCGAGGCTGCCATGGAGGGAGAACTCGGAGCAATTTATTCACACTGAATTGCATTACATGGGTCGCATAAATAGCCTTTACGCTCCCCAGAACGCAGAGCGATAAGGGAGTTATTACGAACTTGTGTGACGTATAAGAACTCAGTATCAATCTGCCCAATCTATCCATTCATTCTTCGAAGCGCCTGCCTCACTCAAAACTTTTTTCTGAGAAAGGGGGTAATAAGACAGAATCTGTTGGACTAGATGTACCTATGACTGCATGTTCCACTAGAAATATAATGATGTATTACTTTTACCCATCAAATTAGTTCTTTTTGAGCTTCTTTCATGAGACATGAGGAGCACATGGACTTCACAATAAAATGAGGCAAGTGATGCTAACCTTTTCAGGCAGTAAACCATTACTTCTGACACTCCAGTGATGTTCAGGAAGTCCATTTCTGGCCTTTGGGCAGTGAGTGGACTCCTATGAAAATCACACATGGTAGGCATGACCTCCACACCCCTCGTGACAGGCAAACATTAACTCTCCTTTGGGGACTCGTTCTCTTGACATTTGCCACCATTCTGCTTTCAAACACGTGCTACAGGACTTAGGGCTTGACCCTTTCCTCTCAGCGCACTGTTTAAGTGGAAACCTCAATATGAGAAGTTTCCTATCTCATTACATTATATACACAGCTCAGCCGTGGGACGGTCATCCATCACAGATGTGGCTGTGATCACCGCTGGCCGCCGTAACGCGTATGAAAGAAGAAAGTGCAGAAGTGCCACAAGCTTTACCTACTGCCACGTGCCAGCTTTACTGTCCGTATATATATATCTAAATGGGGACCATTTCTATGGGAAAAACCCTAATCCCAATCACGACACCCTTAACCTCTACCTATGCCTAACCTTAACCATAAGTAACCAACCCAAATACAAGACTTTTGGCATTTTTACTTTTTTGATTGCATTCACAGATT
>JAODLC010000065.1:6407094-6423829 GCA_026781145.1 Hippopotamyrus pictus | reverse complement strand
AATAAGGGCAAAGGTGTGTCGTCACGGAGGCGGTTCCAGTTTGTACAGCCGGGTGAGAGGTCGCAATGCATCTAACCGTAATGAAACTGCTAACATCAGGATAACGAAGATGAAGTGGAAAATCTATCATGTATATTGGTTACGATGTTTGGTTTCAGCCTAAAGATAATAAGCTAAGTAACAAAACTTGCAAGAAGTTAAGTAAGCTTTGAACTACAGCAAGTTCTGCATGTTCTGTAGGGAATGCGTGGATTATTTTTGGATAATGAAGCAGTTTTATTTTTATGTCTCTACTGTTACTGTGTAAGATGTCATATGAAATATGTATGTCAAAGCTCAAGAGGTACAGGATATGAAAAGTGCTTACCGTAAATACCAGTGGATATACAGGGAAAGGCCTGCAAAAACAAACAAACCACAGTCAGTTTATCATTGCGTATCCTTTATCGAACAATTTCCAGGAAGATTATAGCAAGACTGACCCATAGTACCCAACACTCAATAATAAGTCAGCCCACGGTGATATCCAGTGCGGATAAACTTTCAATAAGGGACCAAACTTACTCTTCTCAAAAGCTGGCAAACTAAACTGTATTTACTCTTCTATACACCTGTCTCGTTTTCATTTCCTGCCAATATCGAGGCTTAAAACCCACTATAATATATTAAATCTAGAAAGTTTTCAGAGACTGGGAATTCACAGATGCACATGGAGTCCTGTGGTGTTTGCAAACACTGGCCACTTGCCCTGTATTGGCAGTAAAATGAGAGCCAATTCTACTGACGCTCTGCCATTTTCCAGTGTTTTCATTTACTAATTTAACTCTGAAGTTACATAAAAATGCAAAACAGTTGGATGTAGAAACTGGAAGCAGAATTTAGAGATCACATTCTATTAACGCAAATTCTGATGTCATGCAATGAGGGGAAACCAAGGACATCAAGGCCTAAAGTATTAGTAATGTATCGAAGAACAAATTGTTTCCAAGCATCTAAATGTAATTAATGTGATTTTTAACTTTAACTGCATGCAGAGAAATCACACTCAGTCAGTAGATAATCTACTATATGCTACTGTAGTGTCATTACTTTCGTCAGCCCTAGAAAACCAGGAATGTGGGATGCTTCACAGTGAGTGAACAAGAGGGGTCCAGTGTGGGATAGAGATAATTTTCTCATCTTTCTGTGCATCATTAGCAATGCTAGTCCCCATAGCTTACCCTACATACGGAAAATGGAGGGCCGTGCCCCTTTCCGTTCCCTGTAGGCCACCGTACAGATGCTGGATCAAGTATGTAGCAGAGCAGCGGATGACATGGTGCCCAGCTCTTAGATGGAGTGTGTGAAATGAACAGAACAGCATCTGACCCAAGCCAGCTCTGCGTGCGTCTGTTCAGGTTGCCTTGCCAGTGATGCCCAATTCCCCTAAGTGAACGTGTAACTGCCACCATAGACCAACAGCAGGGGACAATCGGCTCCGCACCACAGCCTATATGATTTCCAATTCTCCAATTATCATTTAACAGAGGCCATGGGATTTGCTTACCATGATTAAGCAAATATGAGCAGCTGGTAGTTTAGCTCTTACAGGCCGATTAAATCTGGCTTGCAATTGGCAAATTGTGTGAATAATACTATTAATGTCCTAATGTGGTCACAGTAAAGGCTTCGGATTTTAAACGTGTGCTGACATAATGAAAATTTCTTATTTGCACATGGTTATTAAACTGAAGGAAATTACATACACACTTGGTGTCATGTTTGCAGGAAAACTTGTGGCTTATTAACCAAGAATAATTAATGATATTTTATAAAGTAACACGTTAAAGGAAGTAGAGCGATGATACATTTACAGCCAGTTTGCAGAAACATGACAGCACATCTGGAGTATGTTTACCAATAACTAAAGTTAAAGACTACAGTAATACGAGTCCAGTCAGAAACAGAGAACACCCCCTTGCGATGGTTTGGTTCATATCTACAATGATGAATTAAGTTTGTTTCAGTCACTCGACCTGAAAAACACATTTAATTATATGAAGACAGTAACGTGTCTGTAGTATATTATTCGCCAACACTGACACTATCGATAAGGTGACACGTACAGCCATAAATAACACACGGAAGCTGCAGTACGGATGGATAAATAGAGTAATTAAGACCAGGAGACTTATCCAATCACAAACTTCTACATGGTGCCCATTTGGGGAGGGGCAACTGCATGCACACTTTGGTTACCCAGTAAGCTTTGACTCTCCCTTTGCAGGCAAGGAAGAGCCCCAAACAAGCAAAATGTAACCCTCATTTTTAGATCCATTCTGGACCGAAAGCAATTATGACACCCACCGTCACTCCGGTTCCCAGAAAACCACCACTGCCACTTCATCTCTATTTCTTGTTTCATATCTTGATACAAATGACCCACATTGCTGGATTCCCTGACCTCTACCAGGGAAAATATTTTTTTTAATTCCCACTTTATTTGCAGTGTATGACTGACCCCTGGACTGCTTTATGGTAGGATGCTGGCAAGCAACACCAAGCCAGCTTTGAAAATAACTGTCTGGAGTCATCTTATATCTGTCAGGAGAGTTAATCAAACTTTGGGTCCCCCCCCTGCTTTTTAATCAAGAATGGCCAGCCCAGACCATGATCCCTGTCATGTTTTTGCTGAGGAATCAGGAAGGAAGCAGGCAAATGGCCACTAATTTGAGTCACATGACTCTGGGGGGTGGTGACCCCTAAATTCAGTGTTTGGATGAGGAGGTGTGTCCAGAGGAGGGGGAGAGTCAGGTGACTACGGCTGACGGGCTGATAACTCCCACCTGTCACACCTTCCCTCTTTCTTGTATTAGGTATAAATTGGTGTGTTCTGTTATTTTGGCCTTAGCAAAGCAATCTGGAGGAAACCCCCAAAACACGTGACCACCCACATCTAGGAAAAACCTCACAGTCCCTGACGAAAGGATACTGTGTGTGTGCCACCTGTCCCTTCCCAATTAAACCATTTCCCCTGAAAAGCATGCTGTTTCCCCCCACAGAGACCCCATTTGCTGACCACTGTCATGCAGTTGTCTGAAGCCCCAACCAGTGAGTGTTTCACATACTGATTCAAACTCACAATGTCTGCTATAGCTAAGCGATCCAGTTTGCCAATAGAAAAACGCTGTTCCTGGTACACAACGTGGCATCGTCCCTGCTAGGCCAGGTAATTTGACAGGAAACACGGAGTGGCTGGCAGTCCTGCCTAATACTTAGCATGTCGTAATGTAACAGGGAATAAAACAAAAAGATGAATTGCTCACAGCTGATATTTAACAGCATCTTTTAAAGATTAAATGGTTATCAAACACTTCAATTTATTATGCGTATTGCTATTTCAATCTCACAGCTAGTCACATTATTCAAATACTCCTGTTCCACCTAAATATTAACTCAATTTTTCTTTACCACTGCAAGCAACTTCCCACTTGGCTTTAATGCTTCAAACTAACTTAATAAACAGCAATGATAAATCATTCCTGTTCCCTTTTTTTTCCTGAAAAAGAGGCACGTCTGCTCGATTTCCATTGATCATTAAGAGACCCCATACTGTCTTTCAGGGAAACAACATTTCCACACAAAATCTTCAAATAAAAAAACAGCTATTTTATCCTGGAAAGTGAATGATACATCTTGATGAGAAAGTCATGAGACTAAGTTTAACAGACCAAAGATGCAGATGTCATAAGAACACACCTTGCTTGGCTGAAAGCGGTGGGGTGGGGCATGGACCCCACAACACACAGCCATGTGAAAGTCTCTGCCCTCTCTGAGCCCAGTCACCCATCTGCTAGCAGGCCTATGAACAGAGTCACATGCTCGCCCGTGTCTTTCGAATTCCACAAAGGAAACGTCTACGGTAATCATTTCAGAAATCATTGCAAAGCACATCTGAGATTCCTTCCTCGCCTTTCAGCCCCTCTGTTCTCTTTACTCCTAAATTTTCTCAGAAAGTTCCAGCTGTCAAGGTTAATATATCAGGTGCCGACTGTTTTCAATCTGTTAGTGAAATTTTGACCTTTCCGGCTGTATGTTCTGGGAAGAAAACAAATAACATTGCATGACCTGCAAAACAGACAGGCGGATAGAGCTTATCATAAAAAAAATTAAGAAATAAACGAAGGAAACCCCAGATTGCTGTTGTGCAGGCAGCCAGCTCAATCTCAACCCCCTGATACACAAATAAATATTTTTCTATTTTTTTCCCCCCTGACTTTCAGTTGGCCCACAGATCACTGCAGTGAAGCCTGCCTTTGGAAATCGATATGTGAAATGAAAATACAGTTTTGTACAGAATGACTCTGTAAATTATGACCAGGAGGATCTTCATGGCAATGGCCATTCAAGCCGCTCTACAACAGACACTATTCATGCTGAGTATCGATTAAATGACAGAGACCCCAGAGAGCTGTGTGGGAGGTGAAAAACGAAGAAATAAAACTAAAAATAAAAAAAAAACAGGGAGAAACTGAACTAAGGAGTAGGGAAGAGGATGGAAAATGAAGTGAAATAAATGGGTTATTAAATAATCAAAAGCCTAAAAATGAGATAAAAGGTCCTATATTGTCAGTTTACATGTAATAGAGAACAGCCATTTTAAACCTCTGACAGAAGGCCAGCAACAAAATACGTTACCCTTGTAGTGTACTGAGGCAGGAGAAAGCCTTTGTGTTACACCGCCAATGATAGTGTCATACAGAAGCCGAAATCCTCCTGGCGGCTCAATTTCTTTAGTTAATTGTTCATTGCAAATTTACCGCCTTCAGTCAACGCATTGCCCTCAACCCATTAGCGAGACGTAATGCCAGTTTAACCACTGCTACCCTTGGCATGTCAGTCGCTCGCCAGCTTAATGCCACTGAGCGCCTTCCTCTTCCGACAGTAAAATAAATGAGTTACCGGCGACACATAAAAGCCTTTTTTTTGTCTTTTCTTACAAAAGCCCAAGTCATTTTCCCCCAGACTTAGTATGTGAAATCTATTATCTGTTGTAATTTATTCAAGTGCAAAAATAAATGACACAGTAATCTGTAGTTAAAGCATGCTTCAGCCCCCTCAGCTTCCTGGTATAATTAAAAGTGGCTGCCCGCGTTACTGATACACACAGCACAGCCATGCCTTCTTCAACTGCAGCATCTTTCCGGGCTTATACATTCAAAACATGCAAATTCATCCTCTAGGAGAGACCATGTCCCTAATTACCCTGGAAGAAGAAAAAAATTAACAAAATAACACTGCTGAGTTAGGTGCCCTGCGATGGACAGGCCCCCCATGGAGGGCGTGACCTTCCTTATGTCCTATGCTGCCTGGGATGGGTTCCAGCCTACCCCAACCCCCCCAACACGCACACACACACACACACTCCCCATCATCCCCCATGGCCCTGACCAGGAGACCAGCTAGAAAAAGGACTGTAAACAATCAACACGCCTATTCTGAAATAGAAAAGTGACGTATTTGATCATATGTTATAAAGAGGAGGCAGTTTAAAAAAAAAAAAAAAAAAAAAGGCATCCCAGCATTTAGATCTGTGGCCCACACACATCTATCACATGTGCACCTTTGCACGTACACAAAAACCGAACATGCTGCCATCCTGAAACCCGTCTGCACGTCCACGGAGCTGTGAGTGATGGCTTTTACGGGAGAACCGTCTCTTTTCCGTCTCTTTTATCCTGTCAAGCGAATCCATAAATATAGGGAAATAAATAAGTGATGGAACTTAAATGCTCCACCCTATTAACCAGCCAGTCATTCATCAATAACTGCGAACTATAGGTGAACCCATGTTTCAGAAAAAGACTCTTCGCAGAACAGGCACCGTTGTGGGCTTATAGGTAATGTGTTCCGTTTTACACTAAATGTTAAAGTGACTTTTGATTGGGCCAGGCCCAGGGTAAGCATAAGCTCACTAGCTCCAACTGTCTCTTTAAAATGACTGACAACACATCCAGCCTCATAGGGAAGAGAGTACCGTGTCATGGTATCCTGTAAAGATGTGGTCCGAATAACCAGTGACGGATCACTGCTTTTAGTTTCACTTTCAGTTACCATCACTGTATCTCTGGTAACACATACAAGACTGTAAACAAATCCAACTGATATATCCCATGCCCAAATTCTATATATGCACACTCCAGTCTACACTCCAACCACAGGCATGTTTTGCCAACGCAAAACTATGTGTCTTTGTAAACCAAGACTGATGAAACCAGTACAGTAAGCAGCACAACATGTGCAGCTAAGTTCTGCCTGACACAGTTGTGTCACTGCAAATGCCATCATGTGATCAGTCTATTTAACACTAAGAGTGTATATTTACAACAAGGCCATTGCTAATTAACAGCTGACACCATCCACTGCGGCCCTGACTTACAACTTTGGTGTTATTTCTGATCCATTGGCTAATTAAAAGGGACTCGCTTGTCCTTCATGATCCTTTGACACGCATCCTGTTCCTATTTGTGTATTTTCCATCTCCTTGCGGTGCATTCGAAAATTAGGCTATGGGGAATTGATTTTGTTAGTGTTGCTCTCTGCTAATCAATCACGTTCGAACCTGCACATTCCGCCTTTTAAGTAGAGCAGCGTGTCCTTCGTTAAATTTCGTGGGAGTTTGTAGCAAAAGCAGGACGACTTCCGAAGGGATCTTTGTCTGACAAAGGCAGTACATGTGGCTGCAAAACGACAGCTCGAAAAAGAGTTATAGCTACTGTCGTAACTATATCAAAACTGAAACGGCATGATAAAGCGGTTACTGAGTCCACCTGAAGGGCACCGAGGTAAATTTGACAAATTTCCCATGCTGCACGTCAGATGTACCTTCTTGGACGTGCTGGTGTCCACCTGCTCTTTATAATTTGTTACCCGCTGACAACCTCAAGATGCCTCCACCAGTACTGCTGCAGCCTCACCATGGTGACCATCGGCTGATGGGCCACAGGCGGGGCAGGCTGACAGTGGAAAGCGCTCCCGTAACCGTGGCAGTGTCACCGTGACTGCTGTTATCCCGCAGCCCCAAAAGCCCTCAACAGCGTCTCAGTCAGCGGGCGAGCGCCATTCTGACAGCTCTGCACACGGCGGACGGCCCGGGATCCTGACCTGCCAGTTCGCAGAGTCGAGCTGCTAATGGAACCAGACTCTTATAAATCACACCAGTGGGAAAAGACCTCGTGCAAATGAGGCCAAAGGCATGATGACTACATCAGGTGGTACAATCATGGCTGCATTTCCTCTGCTGCTCAGGATGCATTCATGGTTTCCCCTGGATGTAGCTCGTGTTCTGGTGCAGGGTGATCACGGCTGGGGCTGCGAGTTCGAGTCCTGGTCATGGGGGTTTCCCTGGATTCTCCAGCCACGTCCAAAGGTTTGAAAACATACAGCTCAGGTCAACCGAAGACTTTAAACTTCCCTTAAAAAAACACTTTCTGTGGAAAATGTTATGAAACTTTAATATTAAAAAGGTTATTAAATATTGATTGAAAAAAGTCACACTGTATGAGACCATTTCACAGGAAAATAAAGAGTGGCGGTAATTTAATTTCATTATAAGGTAGGTCATCTTAACATAACCTTAGCGGTATTAATGAGCAGGGTGTCCTTCATCACTACACACCACTTGATCAGAGAAAGAGCCACCTGACTCACTGCACAATTCACAAGTGGAGTATAATTCCATGTCAGACCTACGTGTCAAAGGAACTTGATACATTAACACTCTGCACAAATGACACACTGTGGAAGAATGGTTAACAAGCCCAATTGTGAGTCATTTAAAAAAGATATATTACCCTCATGAAACTGATGTTTCAGTATTCTACACTGTGAATTCTTACTCTGATTTTTTTTTATTTGCAGTGAGTGACTCTTATGCTTATAAGCTGTTTTTATGGAGTTAAATTGTATAAACAGATAAGGGAAGAAAAAAAAACATTGATACTGGATAAAATAATAATAATAATTAAAACAAGACTCAGATTATTTGGCTTTCCGGTATGAATCTTACATTAATTCTAGACCCTGCAAGTATAGTTTTCTAAGATATATATGCCTAAGATATATTTATATACCATTTGCCTTTGGCTGAAAAATAAATTAGTCAATTTAAATAATTTATCATCAAAAGTAAATATGCTTATGGTGTTTACAGCGATTGCCTGATTTATTAATTCTGTTCGATGGGGTAGGAGGGGGGCAAAGACATTTTCCCCTCACACCTGAGCTTCATGAAATGTAAATTGAGCAGGAGAGCGTATAATCACACCGCCATCAGCAAGCGTAAAATTCCCAGCTTAAAATAACCAGTCACTCGCAGCTATGTCTACGTGACTGCCACCCTCGCCGGAGTGAGATCCTGGAGCGATACCTCGATCAGGTGATCCGACGGAAGCCAAGGAGGCATCGGCAGCGGCCGCGACGCCACCCGCGGTCAGGTGACAACGCGGCACCTTGACGACTGCCGATAAGACAGGAAGTCTCCCCTTCTGCAGACTGACAAGTCACGCACCCGGGGGCTTGGGCAGTGGGCCACCTTAGGGAGAAGTCATCTGGGCTGGGGAGTCCACACCCAGAGACAGCTCCCGGAACTAAATGGAAAAGCAACTAAATGAAGCAAATCTCAAGGCTACTAAAAGCTATTGTGTACAATGTGTTATTCTCCAGTGAACACAAAGAGTCTCATTTTGATTTTCCTTATGACAATAGATTATAGGCAGAAATCAGCTGAGGTATGTTATTGAGAAGAATTGGATTTGGAGATAGACTTATTAAATCTTACTGTTTCCTTTGGGGAAATCGCCAGATTTGGGATAGTTGTTCCGCATGACAGGACAATTTGCCCACTGTGTTAATACCCCTCAGTTATCTCTGGAAGTAATCAAATAATGTGTATGTGAAATGTGGGGGGGAGGAGTCACAGCTAAGTTTAAGAAGAATGTGGGCTCATAAGTAAATCAAAGGAAATTTGTAAAAAGACAGTAATTTCCTGATCTGGCCTTATGGATCGGAGACTGTTTTGACTGGTGATTAGGTGTGATTAAGGCAGTTGTGGCTAGAGGGAGACAGCAGAGAGCTTTCAAGGGAAAAAGCACTGGCTGGATCCAAACAACGGGAAAATGAAAAGGTGACATCTGGGAATCTATAAAAGGCAGCTTGTCTCTCATCGGAAATAAGGCAGCAATCAACAGAGGTGAAACTGCTAGCATTACTTATTTATGCACTGGTTACAATTTATTTAAAAGAATCAAATCATGCTAGACAAAGGTGTCTCCAAAATACTACCATCACAATTTCTGTCTCTTTTTCATTAATTCAGCTGTCTACTCTTTTCCCCTATTTAAGATGCATTTCTCAATGACTGGTTAATGTTATAGTATTTTTGTCCTCTGTAATTCAAAAGGGAATCAGTTGATTTTGTATTTTTATGCAAAGTTGCATTGTGAAATTTATAGTCGCTTATGTCAAAATGAAACTATATTGTGTCCTCTGGTTGCCTTCATCAGATATTAATTTGAGAATGTGTGTACACCTCCCCACTGTTTAACCCAGTAATAAACACCCTCTTTGACATCATAATGATTAAAGACGCAAAAGAGTAATTTCTCTCACTTAAGTACCGTACCATTGGGTAAAGGAGTATTCACCTGCTGTCTTTTAAAATATAAACGAATAGGAGGTTTAGGGGAAACCAGGAGCCCTGACACTTCGATAAAGCATTTTTTAAGGAAGTAAATAAAAGCACTTATACACATGCACAGCACATACCTTCGTATACGTGCAGGGGAAGGCGGACGGGAGGGGGCAATAAAAATGTTGTTGGATGCAAAATAGATAATTGACCGGCAGCTGTTCCAATGGCCCCGATTAACAGCTAATGGCAGGTTTTAAAGCCAAGCGGCTAAATTTAATTATGCAACGCACACAAAGCACTGCATCTTCGGCCGCCATCATTGTGCAGGAAGGGCTTCGTGTTTTTATTTTCGGGAAAGCATGACACATGAATATAATGAAAAAAAAGTTCTACTCAGCAGCCAAGATTCCTCCTCTGCCAATGACACTGCGGAGCATCGAGACACTAAGGTACAGCAGAATACAAACTGCAAAATCACACTTTAGGTATGGTTAAAATAAACAGTCTGCTCTATTTGTGCATTATAAACAAAAGCTGTAAATAGATTTCAGTGAAAACGGGCGACTTTACTTTCTCTTTCATACATACCAGCTATGATGTGATGTTTATTGCATTGGCGAAGCACATTTCAGTACGTGTCACATGACTCCTCCATGTGCAGTGGTGTGGCATGTGTTCGGTTGGGAGCTAAGAGTGCTAATTGTGAAAGTTTGAGACAGTTCAGAAAAGTTTGGTAAAATAAGATTAACCATCCATTTGTTCCCTTTTTCCATAACACTAACCAGTGGTGGAGGTACACACCCAAGAAGCTGGGATTTGCATAGCGGCGATACAACAATGAGGTCAAAAAAAATGAGACCGGCATGAGTGACTCCCTGGGTTCCACCTCCACAATTTTGAAATAAACTATATTGATTTCTCCATGTTAGTAGGATGAAGCCTTTTCTGCGAATGCTTAGTAAAGCGTTTATCTGGCAGTCCCATGAGACACAGCTCCATGCTGACAGTCTGAGTAATGGATCAGTTCTCATGCTATCTGCTTCACAATCTAGCCTTTATAATAAAATGTCCAAATCAATTTCTTTAAAGCCTTGAACTTTACATTGATTAAGATCTCGACTCTGACACGTGGGTAATGGTCTTATTAAATGTTTTATTGTATTTATCATGAGAGGTATGACATTATAAATTGAAAAAGGCGTCTGGTTCAGGCTTTTGTGTTCTGCCGTTACAGAACGAAATGGAAATCTTAAAATCAGTCAAAGAAAGTAAATGCACATTACATAAGAGAAGAATGTGATATCCTTCAGGTAAGGTGGTGTTCAGAAACATTTGTATTTGTTACAGAATAATAATATTTAAAATTATTTAAAAGATAACTGATGAAAATATGAATGGCATGGCTATACCTGTCTTTACCAATTACATATTTACAATATAGGTAATATAGGACATTACAAAGCGAATGACATTCATTACCTGGTCAAAGAAACGAATGTAATAAAACACAAATATATATACACATCCACATACATTTATACACCAGGGTTGGGTCCATCCCGGAATGCAATTATCAATTCCAATCCAAATCAGGAAATGGAACTGGAGTTGGGATTGGAAAAAGAAACTATGAGGAAAAGAATTGGAACTGAATTCAATTTTCAGGGAGATATATAAATTCTAACTCCAGTTCCATTTCCTGATTTGGATTGGAACTGATGATTGCATTCCGGAATGGCCCCAACCCTGACATACACACACACACACACACACACTTAGGATTTCTCTAAAAATTAGAATCAAACATCAGTTTTGTTGAGTACTATGTAACATTTATAAAATGTTGTCATCTTATGATTGAGGTAATTTTAGACAAATCTGGACAAACTCTAGTCAAGCCTATACAGTGTCATGTATGTTACAGTTATAAACAGACATCGATAGCAGGGAATAATAAAAAAAAGTTAGCTAAAGTATAACCGTGGGCTGCTGTTGACGTCACTCACATCATGCATATGTACATATGGCTTCCATTTGGCTGATGTGTGTTTGTCCTCTAAGCATGAGAAACAGGTATCAAACACGGTGGACTCCCCTCTCTTAGGGACATTTTGTCATATATTATCTTCTGTAAGGTAACAGGAACGTGTTAGTGGTTAATCTAAATGAAGTGTTAAATAATAATGTGATGCTTTTTTCCTCCAAGTGACACAGCTTTCATTTCCATCTATAAATCAAACCTTATCAAGTGGGGGACAGAAGCCTAAGCATATTCCACACTGACATTGGGGTCTCTTTCAACTTTACCAAAAAAGCTCTTCTTCCTTCCCTAAAAAGAACAAGGGAACCAATTAGATGTTTTTTTTCCCCCTTCTTTCAAGACAAGTCCTTCAAAAGTTCAAAGGCTAGAAATCGAAGCAGGTTCAAAGGCAGGCTAAAATCTAAATCATCAGGTGCTTGAATAATGCAAATATCAAAAAGAAGAAACTTGCCATACATTTTTCTTTATACAAGAAACCTTCGGAATGCCTTTGTGCAATCTTATCCAAAAGCAATAATTTATCTGTCTGGGTGCTGTGGCATTACAAAGGAAAAAGCAGAGATATTCCACGGTCACTTTCCATACGGCTTGAAAATACTTAAAATCGTTATGCAAATTCTAGGGGTGGAGATGGGGGAAGGCAATTCCAGTCTATCTTAATTTACGCTCATTATGATATACACCCTAAGCAGAGATAATGATTCCGACTCCCTTTCGACACAGAATCCGTGAATGTAAACAGACTGCAAAAATAACTTGCAATAGAGTAGCCTGGACTCCATCTCTGCCTCATTAAAATTTTGATGAAATGGTATCATTAGGTAGGTGTTCCGTTTTTTTGTTCCCCACGAGGCTCCGTTTGTATGGATACGTGACGATTGCTAGGTGACTTGAGACCACCATACAGTAAATACATGCCATTACATGCCACGGAGCACACATGCGTTCACACACACAACACAGCGAGAACAATGACAGACTCAACTCGGAAAAAATCACAAATATGCACGCATGGTTTAGGTCAAAGCCGGAAAGAAAACAAGGATTAAAAGGTGTCGCTGGCCCTTGGAAAGTCGACAAGGAAGATGTATATAAGCTGCGAGGCACTGGGATATATGGGGAAGGGCAATGAAAGGAGATCAATGTTAAAAGGAGAACGGCTTTGATAAATAACTTGCGTGGGCTGCAGGATCTATCTTTGGCCTGAAGCCCTGTGACACTGCAGGACGGAGACTCTCAACTGCCACAGGGGTGGGGGTAGTGGGGGGGGCCTCTCTCAGGAGGCATGACGCTTGTCCCACATACACGGCCCAGCAGGTGGCGGATCAGAGACATCCACCCCTGGCTGTCTAGTCCTCAGTCTGCCTTCTACTTCCATTTCACCACATAAGATTACATTATTTCTGTATGCCTTTGTGTTTCTCACACTTATAAGATGTGACTGGTGCCCTGGCAGCCCTACTGCAAGACCCGACCGTCTGACGGGGCAAAATCCCGCCTCCATACCGCAGTGCATCGACATTTCACAGCAGTAACTATTTACAGCAATGGAGCCTAGCTGAGAAATAGGGCCATTACCAAAAAGAAGACCAAGGCTTTCAAAATCAGAATTAGATACGCGAGTAGCTTTGCAAGGGCGACACGTATAAAGGTGATTAAGACAGCGCCCTCCACAGAAAATCCGAAGCTTTTAGTAGAAGGTTCCCGTTGACTTTTAATATCTCACGGTGTTTAATTAAGGCCTTCATTTTATCTTTGTTATAAAAGTGGACTTATGTGTTCCTAAATTAATCAAATTTAAAACAGCGAATGGAGAACTATCCGTATATGAGTGATTAACTGATTTAATGACATTAAAATCCAAAAGTCAAGGGAAAGTTTCATAAATGAATCAGTCTCTCTGGAAATAGTATTTTTTATCTCTTTACAGTTTACAGCGATCCAATAATGAGCATATGCTATTCAAAATTATTTTATGCATGACAAAAAGAGTATTCATTGTGTAAAATATAAGTAACCCCTAAATATGACAAACACAGTCTGCTGTTCTGCTGGACCAACTCAAGTAACTGCTTTTTGTTTTCCAATTTTCACACCAATATGATGCTTTGTTGACTCAACTGAAGAATCAGCATGGGATCAGGCTGGTATCGCAAAAGCAGTCACACACTGAACAGAGACTGCAGGGAAGACAGGCCGGGCCGCTTGCATAGTCCCTGCCTCCTGGATGCCGTCCGGACGGGTCACTCGCAGATGGATGGCTGTCGTTTTTGCCCATCCAGCAGAAGTCTATTTAAACTCCCAAGGTGATGCAAGGGGACGCAGAAGACACACACAGGGAAGCATGGGGAGAGAGTGAGGAAGAATGCATGGGTGAGGCACGAGTGCCTGTTCCAGTAAATCCCACTTCATTTCCAGTTAGGCTCGTCGCCTCCGTGTACGAACATGAAGCTCCCTTTCAGAGGAAGGCTAACTGCTGTCCCACCTGACAACATAAACACATAAATCTATGACTGCCCCAGGGCCCCCGGTGGCATTAATTCACTGTAGTAGGATTATGGGTCAGCACCAGAGTAATAATAGCATTAATAAGGGTGACCATTCCAATTACTCAGGGCAATTTCTGTGCATGTAATACGACAATCTGAACAGCGTCACAGTTCCTGCTATAACTCTTAAATCCCTCCGTGTGGTCATGTTTTTGGTTAATTAACATGGCCGAGCTTGCACGCGCAGATTATCGGAATGACATTACATTTTTTTTTTTATTATGTGGAAAACTAAAGACTGATCTGCGAGCTTGATTTAAATAAGTGGTGGGTGAGCCAACAAAATCCCTTGTCCTCCGCTACGGAAAATGGCTGATCATCCAATGCAATCATCCCCATTATTTTAGCAGTTGTTTAGCTCTGATGTTCTAACCTAGCACAAGGGCTATCTTAACCATTAGTGAGAACACTCCATGCCACAAAACAGGGATGAGTGTCCCAAAAGCGTCTTAGCAAAAATATCATCAGGTGCTGCTTCCTTCATGAACATTAACGAGCCTTCTCCTGCCATCTCACGTTTCAGAAAGCCAAGTTCCAGTGTGGCTACTTTGTGCGTCTACCTGCGCCATGTGAGTACGAGGGAACGTAATCCGAAAGTAAAAGTATCTTTAAGGAGGATCCCAAAAATCGATCATAACTGATTCTGATGTTACAGATCGATGCAGTTGAATCGCTACCTTAGTCACAGATTCATCACGATGCATCTTTACAACTCTTTAACTTAATTACCTGTTTAACCAAGTCTGTTCCACAAAAATCTGGTACAGCACGAAATAGGAGCCATCAGAGGTCCAGATTTCAGCTGCAGTGTGCCCTCACATATCAAGACTATCTTGTCAGCACCACTGTTTGGACAATTCCTCATACTGCCTTGAGGGTGAAAGTCTAACATGGTAACCAAGCACATCAATGACCAGGGGCCTGTTTCACAAAGCAGGATTTCTTGCTTCACCAGATACCTTGTCGGAGTTAAGGCACCCCAGTTTAAATGGACTTTATCTTCTTTCACTGCATTTAGTCTAGACTACCTTCAACTGACCAGTTATCCAACTATGCAAGATATACTACTAGGTGAAGCAGGCCCCAGGTAAACAGGAATCTGCATAAGAGCAAGGGACCTGTCTAGCTGAGGAAACTCTTTGGAACTACTGAAGGTGCCCCATATCGATGGGGCAGAACAGCACAATTTGAAATAAGAAGCATTCCATAGAGTAACCCATGCTATTGTGAGTACTACTGGCTGATTGCCTCATTTGCATACACTATTATGTTTACCACCTGCATTTTTCCCCTGGACAGCAGCGACGCAGGGTCCAATTGTGTCATGATATTAACACCTACAAAGGATGACAAAGGCTCCTTATTGCTCATTGTGCATGAAATAAATGGCATTTACCAGGCGGGTCTCAGAGCCCATGAAAGTTTCAGCTGTGAGGATTCGGCTTTGATTGACTTCCTCCTCTCGTCTGCTTTAAGCACTGTCAGGCTGAAATACTGCTTGTTGCTGTAGTTGACGGTCTTACAAACTAGCCTTCTGTATTTCAAAAGGTTTTGAAAAGAAAATTAATTTCAAAACAGAAATGCTGGAAGTTACTGGAAAGACGTGCTTTTAGGCACTTAATTTGAGAGGCTTTCATATAAGACATAAAACAGCTATATGACAGCTGACATAAACATTAACTTTCATGAGTTTACTAGAAATTCGGCAGCATTTGTGGATGCTTATCCCACCTGACATCACCCACTATGTGAAATGATTCAGCTTTCGCCTGTTTTAGGAGTGACGCCTGTTATTCCAGGGGTGAAGACGACACACTGCAGTAAAATAAGCTCCTTTTATGTCACTGTCAATTTTATTTCCATATTTACTTATTTCGTTGTTCTTTCCTAAATGGCATTTGTTTTATTAAGATGTCAATTAGCAATTAAGATGTCAATTTGTATCAACTGACACAAATAGTGCTCCTCATTATGTCAAAATTAAAGTCTGACTCATAGCTAGTTAAATATGTGTGCAGCTTATGAGAGGCAGAAATAGTAAATATTCAGGAAAGCAAATGTCACTGCAGATTGTAATAAATTCTCTGCAGTCTTCAGAATCACAACAGTTCTTCGAAATGTTTTATCATCCATTATCGACCATAACTGGAGTGATTCTTTAGCACAAAAATAAACTGTCATACCACCCAAGAGTCAATGAAGTTCACTGAAATCCCACCCACCCCAACTTATTTCCCCTCCTCTTCTCCGCCCCCGTTTGCACTCTGGCAGGGACACATGAATGCATTTACAGAAAAGACCGGCTTCCCTATATTTATTAATAATAATAATAATAATAATAATAATAATAATAATAATAATAATAATAATAATGACACTTTATTGATCCCTCTTTTCACCTCCCCCATCCTGCTCTCCATGACACACAGACACATACGTAGGTGACAGCGAGCTTGGCAGTGAGGGGCAGCCAAC